>SNQJ01S0026475.1:34706-48585 GCA_010110895.2 Picea sitchensis | reverse complement strand
AAATGAAAATGTCTCCTTGGTATATATAGGAGACTAGGAGGTATAATTACAACTAATGGCCTAAAGCTGACATAAATAAAATAACATTACTAATATAATATGCCCCAATTGAGGGGTAATGAGCCAATATTAGGGCTTAACAACAGTTACCTTGTTCAACTTCCTGAAGTCAATGCAAAGTCTCAATGCTCCATCCTTTTTCTTCACAAATAATATTGGGGCACCCAAAGGTGACAAACTTGGGTGTATATACCCCTTCTTCAGATGATCTTCAAGTTTCATTTGCAATTCCTTCAATTTTGGTGTACTCATCCTGTAAGGAGTCTTGGATACTGGATCTGCTCCATGCATTAGATTTGTGGAGAAATCAATATCTCTTTTAGGGGGTAACCTGGTATTTCCTTAAACACATCTTCAAACTCTTTTAGGAATGCATAATCTTCAATATTTGACACCTTACCTTTAGGTGTTTCTTCCATATGAGATGCAAATATTTGACATCCTTTTCTGTAACATTTCTTCAGCTGCAATGATGAAATTTGTCTGACAATTACTACCCTAGGAATTCCCTGTATTGTCCTTAGGTTCCCTTCCTCATCCAAGCAAGTAAATTCCTTGTTATGAAAGTATAGGATAGCATGATGTTGGTCCAACCAATCCATCCTAATTAGACAGTCATAAGAACCTAAAGGAAAGACGTTCAAATATTCCTTGGTGTTCAATCCATTCATGTCCATAGGACATGACTTAACCATCTCATTAACTTTTCTTTTGGCTCTTGTAGTCAGCAACACCAACCAAGATTTTCTATGCTTGCTTCTTGGAAAATGAAATCTTTCCACCATCTTAGGATATATATAACTATGAATATCTCCTGAATCAATTAAAATAACAATGGTTTGGTTGTTGATCACACCTTCCACTTCAATCATATGTGACTGAAACTCTGCTTGCTTGTTGTCCAGGGCTGCATAGATCCTTAGGACATTTATTACCATGTCCTGCACTGTTTCAACTTGCTGTACATTGTGAAAAATTCTCACTCTTTCACCTCTGTGAAGACAATCTCTAAACACATGATATCCTTTACAACCCCAACATTGAATAGGTGGCTGCCTTGACCTTTTCCCCCTCATCTCAATCGTTATGGGTTCTCTAGAAGTTGGTTGTCCCTAAGGACTATTTCTGAAGAATGGTGGCTTAGTCCCCTTCTTCCTCTGATCCATCTTGAATTTCTTCTTGTCTTCCCAAGATTTTTGGAAAGTTGGCCTTGCTTTTTGCTAATCATATAGGCATTTAGCTTGCCTTATGGTATCCTCCAATGTTTTGGGATCATCATATTGTATTTTGTCACTGATGAATGATGGAAATCCACTCAAATACCTATGAATATTAACCATCTCATCCTTGATGAAAGAAACATACTTCAGCAATTATAAAAACCTTCTTTCATATTCATCTATGGTCATACTCCCAAGTTTGAGTTCAAACAACTCTTTCATTTTCTTGTCATAGTATCTCTTAGTCAAGTATTTCTTTTCGAAATACTTCTTGAATTCCATCGAAGTAACATTTTCCTCTTTAATGTGTTTCACTTGCATAAGATGATCCTACCACATGGATGCCTTTCCCTTGAGTTGATAGATGAAAATTATTCCTTTTGCATAAGAAGAATAATTATGCAATTGAAAATACTTTCTCATGCCCAACAACCATGTCTTTTCATATTCATCCTTCTTGTGCTTACCATAAAATGTAGGAGGCTTGATTTTGTTCATTTCTCCTCATAGCTCATCCACCCCATACCTCTTATGCTTCCTGATAGGGGATGGACTTGAGCTACTGTGTTCTCTCATATTGGAATCCCTCGGGAAGTGACGGTGATTTCTACTAACACTTCTTGTTCCTGTTTTCTCATCAGGAGACCTGTGACTTATCGATTTGCTTGAGCCACTCTCCTTATCCAATTTCTTTTCTATTATGTTCAATCTCTTCATTAACTTCATGTTGAAGTCCTCTTGCTACTCCTTAGATTTCATAAGCATTTCATTATCATCTTTATGGATTTGGAAATCCTTTTTCAAATTTTTAATGGTTTTTACCATATTCATGTTTTCTTCCTTTCCTTCTCCATGTCCATTTGAGTTTGTTCCTTCAATGCCCATATGGAAATCCATCCCTCTGATCTCATATTCCTGACTGTAATCCCCCTATTTATCTTCCATCCCTTTGCACTCTTTTTTTATCGTAATATGATCTAACAACTGTTAACTCTTTAAAATGTGCAACAAACCAAATTTTTTAGGCTAAATAATTTAACAGATTCATGAAATTATGTACAAGTCTAGTTCAACAATGCATCATAATTATTTATTCTAATTTCATGAAAAATTGACTACCCATATCAATTTTCTAGGTGAATAGTTATATTCTACTGTCCAACACCTTTCCAATGCCTACTTCCATGCTCAATTCCGAGTCTTGAGCAGAAAGTTATGGCTATTTGAAAATTGTCCATTAGTACTTCTATTCACACTTCAACTTGGTGCAAATATGCATTGTAGTTATGCATTTTTTCACCTACGCCATTGGAGTTTCAGTAGGATATCAATTGGGTTTCGTCAAATACATATTTTAGACAGTCTATCCAAGTTTCACCTCTTTCTGAGTTCCGGGCTGCTAGTTACAGCCTGCTGAAGTTCTAGGCCAATTAATATTTTTGGTCTAGAATGCTACAAGTACTTTCTGTTCCATCTTAAACATTTTTAACCTGCCCAAAATTTTAATTCAGCTCTAGGATTGCTTTCTATGGTTCAATATATTTCCATATCCTTCTCTTTTTCCTCAATCTAATTCTGGATCAGAAAGTTATGGCCCTTCAAAGTTAGTTGGGTCTTAAAATTTACCCTCCACTGTTTGTCCTGTAACTTCCTCATAAAAACTCAGTTTGACGAATGGTTTACACCATTAGAAATATCTCTCCAGGATATTTCATTTGAGATGAAAATACATAATGTATATTGATAAAATATGTTCTCAAGGTTTTTGAGTAGCTAAAAATGATGTTTAGGGCCTCAAAAACACGCTGTAAAAAGATGACCTTCAAATAGTATAAAATGTCGCATAAATTCACTAGTTTTCTACTTTCGTAGACCATCCAAGTGATTTTTTGCACACAAATTTTAAAATGTACACCCATATTTAGCATGCACAACAACACCATAAGGTAGCGCATGCTCCACGCACCTATAACCAATGTGGATCATTCTCCGTCGCACAAATATCTGGTGCACACTACTTTTGTGTGGCGTGCCAATATCTACCGCGCACAATTTTGGTTCATGAACTGATACCTATTGCACACAATTTTTGTGTCACATGCTAATATTCCACACACACCATTAATTAAACCATCGTGCGACAGGAATATTCATAATGCATGCATTGCATACCAACGTTGTGCACACACCAACAAAATTCCTCTGCGCTCTGCCAATACTGCACACACCACATGCGCCAATATTATGTGTGTGCACACCGCACGCACCAATATTACACATGTGGCACCAAATATGCATTGCACATCACCAAATTTAAGTGTGCACACCCGCACAATGTTATTTTTTGTGCATTACCAATTCTGCGCCACACAACGCCAAATTTAAGTGTGCACACCCACACACCATTATTTTTTGTGCATTACAACTCTGCACCACACAACGTCAAATTTAAGTGTGCACACCCACACACCATTATTTTTTATGCATTACCACTCTGCACCGTGCAATGCCAAATTTAAGTGCACACACCCCGCGTACCATTATTTTTCACGCATTACAACTTGTACTCCGTAGCACCAAATTTTAGTGTGCGCAACCACACACCCTTATTTTCCACACATCACAAGATTTTCACTGTGCATCACACATTTTTAGTACGCACACCTACGCACCTTCATGTTTCTACGCATCAATTCCTCATGAATTCTGCTACAAAAATTAGGGCTTTTGCCAAATGTTTCCCAATTTTCACCATGTACATTATGCAACTGTGAAATTTGTTCAATTTCACTCCGATAACACCAATTCAAGCTCTGCAACAACAAATCATTGCTGGTTGACATTCCTGGAATGAATTTTTCCCTAACTGAATTCACAAATTAAGAATTTTAATCAACTAATCTCGCTCCATCTTTCATGGATTCCCTGTAACTTCAAATTCGACCAATTCCAGGTCTGAATTTTCTAGAATATATATTAAATTATGTATATCTCACCACTTGGCCAAATTTCTCAATTTTCTCATGAATTTAACAATAGAAATTGGGGCTTTTTCCCAATCCCACAGAATTTCTTCTAATTTTTACCATGGACACACTATAACTTGAAATTTGGCCACTTCGAAATAAATTCTTTGTGAAATTTCTCTTCAATTCAACTTGCTCAGCTCATTCAGGATCCATGTTGAAAACTAGACCTCTGATACCATATTGTAGCATCCCCAACATCCAACTGGGCTATGCCACACAAAATTTTTGAACTGTATACAAAATTAAAACATATAGAAACTCTGCAAATGCACATATTCATACAGAATAATAATAAAATTACACATGCAACACACATAGGAAAAAGCCAGAAAAATAAATGCTTACATAATAATGAAACATGTAATTTAACACACAATTGACACTTATCTTGGTAAACATATCACCAACTATGTGCAGACCTTCCATGTTCCTCCCAGCCTTGGACCACATTGATAAAAAATATCAGTAGTGGGTCACCCCCGAGCTGGGACTAAACTCCACCCGAGTAAAGGAATTCCTAACCGGGCTGATGTATCTCAGACAACAGGAAAAACTCCATCATAGGTGCCAACTTGAACTAACAACCTACAGTCCCTCATTCCTAACATGTCTGTCCCACCCTAGGAAGTGTGCCCCTTCTCTGCTCAACAGTCCTTTGGTTGCCCGACTTCCTTTCTGGGGCTTCAACAATAGGCTGGACAGGAAGTCTCAGAGCCCTGTAGCTCAAGTTTGGCACCTTTGAGAAATCAATTCCCAACAATTCTATCACCTAGAGAGAATTTCTCACGGGATTAACAACTCGCCTCTTCAATATCACACGAGCCTGACAACCCAATTTTTTAGTCCAACTCCTAATCTAACCAGGTACAGGTACAAGTACATTTACAAGTATGGGTACATGAAGGTACGAAGGACAAATGAATGAGTGAGTGGCTGATGATGGAATGATGGAAAATGAACTAAGTCCAAACTATATGTATGCATGTTCCCAACTTGACACTTGTCATGTTGAGAACCACTTTGGCCCACTTGTCCCCATCCTTAGAACTTAGTATAATGTAATTATCCATACTTTATACTTTAAGGAATATTAATATAATATCCGTTTTTGGCTTAATCTCCCTAGCTTAGCCCTTATCCTTAACTTTTATCTCCCTTTCCCTAACTAGTGGAGTTTAGCCCCCCATACTCTTTTACAAGGTTGGTTTGCCACAATGATGTGTTTTTCATTAATATTTTCATGTGATTACATTTACATTACAAATATACTTTCCTTTCTACATCTTGGCTCATCAGCCTCAAGACACAACATATATACAAAGGCTCTCTGGCCTCAAAATTGCGTGCACTTTGCGTGCGGTATCCTGGAATGTGCACACTTCATCATTTTAGTGTCAGTACATGTGTGCACTATACCATGGAAGGTGCATGAAAAAATGATATCAAAAAACTCACCAACTTAAGTACATTTGTATTTACATTTACAGTTGGGTTTCGACCTATGGGTATTACATTTTTCATATTTAGTGATGGCCTTATGGACCCATTTTCAACTTCCTATCCATTATGAAATCATAACAAATCTCTTGACATCCTTATGTCAAATCACCACCACTTATATATATGATCATATCCATGAATAGATATGGTGGTGAGGCTCATTAGAGTTGAAATTTGGGACCAATCACTAGTGGATTGGTTTGTTAAGTTTTTGTTTCCTAATATTTCCAAGGATTTCATAATCTCAAGAGCATTAATTAACGAGAAAGTTATATTACACACTCAGTATCTAGATTTGATTTATCCTCATCCTGGCACATTGTATGAGCGGATACCCCATACTCCTCAGCCATCAACAAATCCTCCTAAACCTATGCCAATACCACACATCGATAGTGTTCTTGGTTCACTTTCCCATGTTTCCACTAGCTAGTTGGCAGGATAGATGTATCTCTCATAATATACATACAACTACACCAACATCACAAGATACATAAAAAAATTCCTCCATATCTACCCAAACCTTCAATATTCATTTGGCCTAATAAAAAAATATGAAGAACAATCAACAACCTAATGGAAAGAAGAAGAAAGAAAAGAAAAAAATATAGTTTTGGGCAATGTATTTCCCATGATACTAATGCTAATGTGGGAGGAACTAATGAAAAAATTAATATGAATTTTCCTTTCAATATCGACATTAGATATCACCCTACTCATAAGTTCCCTCATATTTATGGGAATTATCGACACTTATCCCAGTGGGGATATTAACGACAACCTATCATACTAACACATCCTTTTCCCCTACAATAACAAAAAATGGTTGTGATGAACCTTGCACCTCTGCAAGGGGGAACGTAGGGAAATCCCGTGCAAGGGGTAAATACCACAAATGCCAATGTTTACATGTGTGAATGGGATTTTGATATATAGAACAAAGCTTTTACTTATGAAAATATTGAGAGTGGTCCGACTGATAAGGATTCTTATTCATCCCAACTAGGTGACTCTATGTAGATATAGAATATATCCAATGATATGGTGCCTCACCTCTCCAAAGGTGTCTTACAAAGACTTATTCATATCCCAAATTCTTAAGCCAATCAAAATTATAGTATTGTTGAGGATTTGGCTCAAGCACCATGTGTTATGTCTTCCTTAAGGCCCTTCAGAGCTAACCTACACAATGCAAATCATTGTTGACCACTATTGTTGGAGTTGATCCCTGAGATACTTGTCCAATTTATTTTGACCTTGAATAGAGTAGGCCTAGGATTCCCCACAAGATTTCTTTCCAAATCCAAGTATCTTCACGTGGCACAAACATATTTTGGTGTGTTATGGATGAAGGATCCTATACCTGAGTGAAGTCATCATCTAGTTGGAGATCCTTGGGTTCTCTAGAGCTTGTTCCATCACCTATCATGTTGAAAGTATTTGATGGTCATGCCTTTTTTCCCCATAGAATCACTGTCGTCTTTCATATAACATTAGGTGGAAAGACTGCTTCAATTGAGGTTGAAGTAGTCGAATCTCCTTTAGATTATAATATTATATTAGGGTGTTTTTATGCGATGCCGATAATTATGTTTTTGGTATTTCAAGTCCTCATCTTTCCTCATCAAGGTAAATTGGTTACCATAGATCAAATAGAATATTGTACGCCTGATTCATGAACTAATTTTGGTACAAATGTTCCATTCAATGGTGATTCCAATGTTTTTTTCAATAGTATTGTTGTTGGGATGTTCAAATTATCATCATTGATGGGAACATTTTCCTTCCCTCCACGAGTTAGTTTTATTAACTTGTCTCCTATATGTATGATTTTATTAGGTACTATTAAATTAAAATATTTGTCCTCAACATATCTTTCTATTATGGATCATGTTCTTAAACACTTTATTCATTCTCACATATTCACTATCAATTAGGACCCTTGGGTAGTTCCCCATCCATTTGATATTGAGTCATCAAAATTGAGTATGCCATTGAGTGTGGTTGGTGTTTCTTACTAGTCTATCCAATCAATAGATGTGGAAGAACATCAACTTTTCCATCATTACATGGAATATGATCAGTTCACTTTACCCATTTGGGCTGTTCACCCTCCCAATTCACATGATTTCTTGGATGTTGAGATGCCTTCAAATGAGGCTATCCTTAAATCCATGACTAAGTTTGAAAGACCATGATATGCATCATATATCATTTTTCCTCCCCGAATTGGAGAAGTTAGAGGTGGCAGACAAAGCCTAGTTTCATTTGGTGATATAGAGTGGTACCAATTCCCCATCCTAACACACGATCTGTATATGGAAGGGAATTTAGTGAATATTTTGAAAATGATTCCCATTGACATCTCAGTGAAGCCAGGTGTTGTCTAAAACATATTGATTGGTGCATATTGTTCTCCTCATGAAATTAAACTTTACACTACCATTTTTAAGGAGTTTCACGATGATTTCACTTGGACCTATGAGGAGATTCCAACCATTGATCCTATGATTGTCGAACATGAAATCAAAAAATATGATGGTGCTAAGACTGCTTAATAGAAGCTATGCCTAGTCAATTTGAACAAGGAAGTTGGCATTAAGGAAAGGGTTGAAAAGTTGGTTCCTGTTGGTTTTATTTACTTGGTTCCTTTGATTGAATGTGTTTCTAAACTTGTTTTGGTTGTGAATAAACAAGTTACCATTCAAATGTATATTTATTTGATTAGATCATTTATGAATGTGCTTGCAGTGAAATCTTTTCCTTCATGGATAGTTTCTTCAACTATAATTAGATTCAAATAAAGAAATAAGACCAACATAAAATTACATTTATCTATCCTTGGGGTAGTTTTGCTTATCCCAGGATGCTCTTTGGTCTTAAAAATGTGGGTGCCGCATTCCAATGGGCCATGCCATATGATTTGCATGACATAAAACACATTGTTGAAGCATATTTGGATGATTTAGACACTCGTTCCTAGAGTCATGTTGATCATCCATCGCATATTTGTGCCGTATTCACAAAATGTTGGTATTATAACATTCATTTGAATCCACGTATGTCACACACCCGACCCTTAAGTACCTTTTTAAGGTATGCAGTATAATTTTTTTTTTCTTAACCTAATAACCATGGCCCAGTAATTACTGAAGTCTTTACTTTCACTTTCACTCTTAGGATTAGTTTAACACTAATTCAATAAATTACTCATATGATATTTATGAGTAATTATATTATAACACAATGAGGATAATTTCTCCATAATATACTTAAGTTGATTAACCTTAAATAAGTTATATAATTCAACTCCTCCATGCCACATTTTCACATAATTTAACATACATATCTAAATATATGCATATTTATTTATTTACTGGGAAAAAGGATTAACTATATTCAACCACAAATTATACTTTTATTAATTATATTATAATATAATTGTATTTAATTATATTATAAAATGATCAATTTATATCAAAGGGGAACTTAGGATTATCAATACCCATTAATACCTAAGCCTCCATAAATCGACAAAGATTCCACATTAGGATTTTATGAACCCAAATCTCTCGAACACCGGAGTTTTGGAGAGGGTCCCACCTCTATTATTCCTTTATGCCAATACAATTAATTATACCACCATTCAATATAATTAATCCCCTTTAATATTTATTATAAATTGGAATACGAGAAAAATAGGTTCGACCTTTGACTGTTTTTCTCTTACGCTCTATCTTCCCCAAACATCCCAGAGTCCCAAAGCTCTGCGCGGAGTTCCGAAGTCCTGATCTCCCGAAGCCCCGAACTCTTGAATGGTCCACACTTACACGTGATTCCACATTAAATATTAAATTAAAATGGGAAGGGTGGATACTTTATCATGTACCAATGGCCTAATAAATTCATTTAATATATATATTAAATGCCCAGGTTTATAAGGTCTCCAATATTATGTATCCACGCCCAAGTTTATAAGGTCTCCAATATTATGTTAATATTTGAAATGAGGGAGAGAGGGAGAGAACTCTGGGTCAACCCCCTTCAACTCTCCACCACATTCCTTATAATCCAATATCTCGGAGCCCCGGAGTCCCAAATCTCTAAAGTGACCCCACCGACACACATTACCACACCATTTAATATTCAAAGGAGTTGGCTTCATTGACTTGAAATCAATTTAATGAACCTTAAAATAAAATAATATATTATTTTATATTCCTCTAAAATGACGCTTAGGTTTTAAAGTTCTCCAATATTATATTATTATTTGACATGAGAGAGAGAGAGTTCTCCAGGTCAATCCCCTTCAGCTCTCCACCATGTTCCTTATACTCTAATATCCCAGAGCCCTATAGTCCTGAAGCTCCAAAGTGACCCCACTTATACACCTTTCCACTTTATTTAATAATTTTAAAATGGATGGCATCGTTCACATGTAATCATTTTAATAAATATTAATATAATATAATATATTATATTACCTCTCGAAATTCTCACCCAGGTTTAAACAATATCTAAGGTTATATTTAATACTCAATAATATAATGAAGGAAATGATATTCAGGTCCACGACTTCCGCTCCTCCACCCAATTCTTCATTCTCATTTCCCGAAGTCATGAAGTTTTAGAGGGGACTCACTTGTATTACATTGTGATTTAAACAAAATGTATTAAATATATATATATATTGTAATAAAGGTGTATTATAACAAATGCACATTAAGTACAATAATATAATTAATTATATTTATTATATATGCAACCTTATACATGGAAAGGTAGGGTTCTAGTATTCGACGACTTTGGCTCGTGGAACCCCATCACCCAAACACCTTGGAACCCCGAATCTCCAACTCTTGGAGTTTCAAAGACTATGAAAAGGTTACAAAATTTAGTCACGGTTTATTCTTTATTCTCTTTGGTCTCAGGTCTTTCATGCTCCAGGAGCTTTAACCTGCATTTTCATAACAATATAATAATAATAATAATAATAATAATAATAATAATAATAATAATAATAATCATATGTATATAAACATATATACATATATTTCCATAGTTTTACTCAGTTTTGTTACTTACGATTTAAAGGAAAATTATTTTCTTTTACAGAAAAATAAGGAAAGGAAAAATATAGTTTTCCAAGCTTTATAAAGAGATTAAATAAAAGTTTATATTCCAAGGAAATTTCTCCATCCTGGAAATTAAAATATAATTATAATCTCTCCCTTCTCGTGGGTAAATGAGTAAAACTTTATTTCCTTATTACTGTGCTTTACTACTCTTACTAAAATTGAGGGAAATAGTCCTAATACAAGGATTTACCCCCACAATAAATTCGGTGTTTCTGCCAGGATTTACTGCCCACCAAAATTTAAGGGGATTCTTCCCAAATTGAGGAGATTTAACACAATTTAAACATAAATGTTTATTTATGCCCCAAATAGAATTTTAAGAACTTTTGCAATTTAATTCATTTAGACCAATTTCATGTTTATGTCCTAATCAGTTTTCCTCAATAATTATTTATAAGGACTTCTAATGTTTTCCCATGATTGGGATTAATTCCTAAAGTCCACAAAGATCTAATATCTCCTAACTTTTCTGGCAGGGGATTTGAGGACATACTAAAATGGAGCACTATTACGCAGAAAAATCACTCTCTCTCTTCTTTCATAGGTGTTATAGATATTTTTAACTATTCAATCATCAATTCCCAAGCATGCATTAAACTGTACAACACATTAAACCAAAACATCCACTCCCATAAATCTTATTTTAGCACCCAAATAGTCAAGAGACGAGAAATTAAATCAAAAGAGCTTCAACTAAGACACTCTCTTTATTTTTCTTAAATTTCTCAAGTCATTTTTGTAATAAATTAAACTTACAAAGATCTTAAAACACAGTCTATAACTTTCTCTGAACTTGACACTACATAGATTTAGAAAAAATATACTTATCTAGGACCCATAAAATGTTGCAACTGCTGACAGGGGTGCCCTTTTCCTCCCAACCGTAGGCACAACAACTCCTAGATGGATTTACTACTGGCCACCCCCTAGACAGGTCATGATGCTCTAAGAGAGACTTTTCCTTTTGTTCAACAACAACAAGGGATGGAGATTGCTCTCCTCTTCCCATAGGAATTTATCATATCATTTTTCTTTATACCAAGCAAAGGGGTTTGCAATGAGTTCTTCCTCAGTCACTCATCCTCTATGCAACCCCGTTTATTAGCTTGGTTAGAAAAAACGTTGCCCAACAATTCCCATACTAAAAAAAAAATTGTTTTTCAGTTCTCTTCCAACCAGAGAGATGCACATGCTCTCCCTCTTTTGAGAAAGATCACCAAATTCACTTCCCTACCCCCTCTCTCTCTTCCCGTGATTTTCCTTTTATTTCATGCCTTTTGTTTTTCAAGATTTCAAGGGTCAAATCCCCCAAATCGTGGTTCAACCTAGAATCCTATATATGGGTACTTTTATGCCCATTCTTATGAGGCAAGTAAATTATGGTACAAAACCCATTCTTGTTCATAAATGTGGGAAGCTGATATTTCAACTACCCACTTCCTCCATTAATCACAATTCTAAAAAATGGATAATCTAGATTTTTCTTGAATTTTAAATTGGCAAGGGAAATTTCCTCATTGTTTCCCTCTCATGGCATCCTAACCTATGTAGGAACCCACCCCCCCTTATTAGTTGTCCAACAATTTCCTTTTTACATTAGTAGCATAAATATTTACACTATCGTTTTAGCAAAATATAGTTACATTTACAAGCTGGGGGAAACAAGGGTATTACAACGTAAGTGCATATTTTGTGTAATATATAGGAGATTACTTGGTTTCATTATGTCCAAGTTTGGGATCATGGTTGATCGTTTCAAGGTTGAGGTGACATTTCAATTTCCTCTCCCATGTACTACTCTGCAACTTGAAAGTTTGTAAGGGAAGGAAACATTTCAGTGATTATTTATAGAGAATTGTGTGGTGATTGCAAAAGGGTTCATGTGCCTTTTGAAGAAAGCCATTCCTTTTATATGGGATGACCAAGCACAATGATCTTTGAATCTTTGAAGAATTCCTTGATGTCATCCCCATTTCCGAGTCCAATAGATTGCAAAAAGGATTTTTTTCTTTATCTAGTCGCATCTAAGTCCACAATTGGTATCGTGTTTTTCCAAGAGGAAAGTTCACAAGTCAAACATGTGATTTATTACCTTAGTAAGGGTAGTATTGGTCCAAAATTATGTTATTCTCATGTCGATAAGTTAGCTTTGGAAATGGTTCATGCTATCCAAGATATTAGACATTATATTCTTTGTTAAGTACTTGAATAGATCTACCAATATAATCACCACAAATACTGAATACACAATAGATCCACAAAACAAGATATAAGAAACCACACTATATTATTACCAAACCCTTGAGGTAGGGCAACACCATACAATGGATCCTATTATGGAAGAGATCCTCTCCTGTTCACTTGCCTCTTCGAGGGGGCAACCTCCTAATGAGCTTCAACTCCAAATACAATATTTCTCCTCATGTCTCATTACATTGCTTGAACCCCTTTATATAGTTCTACCATCACCTAAGAACATTCTAGAGGAGGAATCTTCTAGAAGTAGAACCTTCTAATAAGTCCTCTTACATTTATTATATCTAATTACCCATTTATTATATCTAACTACCATAGTGGGTCTTATTTAATAATATAGTGGACCTAGTTCACCTTACATTGAATGACCTCCACTATTATCACTATGGGCCCTCTAGGCCCCCCCACCACCTCTCTAGCTACCTTACTTTCCACCCCCCTTATGAAAGAGTTGTCCTCAACGCTTGATGTACAACCATATACCAGAGTCCCATGGATAATTGTGGACCGTAATGATGAAGAAGACTGAAGAACCAAAGTCCCATGTAGAAAGGAAATCCACCATGCTGAAGTAGTCCAACCACCATTGTAAGCCCGGGTCCCATGTCCAAGTACTCATGTGAACTCCTCGTAGAAGATTTTGGAACCCAATAACCAACTCCAAATGATGCTCCAA
>SNQJ01S0026475.1:11249-33384 GCA_010110895.2 Picea sitchensis | reverse complement strand
ACATTTATTATATCTAATTACCCATTTATTATATCTAACTACCATAGTGGGTCTTATTTAATAATATAGTGGACCTAGTTCACCTTACATTGAATGACCTCCACTATTATCACTATGGGCCCTCTAGGCCCCCCCACTACCTCTCTATCTACCTTACATTCTTCTTCGCAAAACTACTATTTTAGTAGACTCCAACTGAATGTAGCACATTTTGAAACATCATTTCATTGGGGGAGAATATTGCAAATGGATAGTCATCTTATAGGATTTTAATTTGGAGTCTACCACTTCAAAATCTAAGAAGTATTTAGATTTGGAGGAGTTGATGTTTGAGCTTCCTAGTGACATTGAGTAAATTGTGGACAATGAGTCCTTGTTAGATGAGTGTTTGTTTCTCATTGATTCTTCTGATTCTTAGCACAAATATGTCTTGATATATCTTCAAAACCAATGGTTTAAGCCTCAGTTATCACAATATGAGAATCAACGTATTCACCATCAAGCCAATAGTTATCTCATCGTTGGCAATACCCTGTATTTTCATGGCGTGGAATTATGTTTTTGTCATTTTTTAGTCCATGAAGAAGATGAGAGGGTATTGAATGATTTCCATTATGTAGCATGTGGTAGTCATATTTTTGAATAGCCACAACTTAGAAAATTTCGATTGTAATATCATTTTGGCCATCTATCCTTAAATATTTCATTAATGCAGTCGATAAGTGTCACCCTTGTCAAGTATTTACTTAGAAAATGCATGCTCATCTTTCTCCATTACACCTTGTGGTTACCATTTGATCTGAATTTGATATGCATAAGAATAGTTGAATATTGGCATAGGCTCTATGATGATCGACACTGGCAAGGTTTGAGGCCATGGATGATGAAGGAGACTGAATTTTTGACGTGAAGGGATCCATGCCATCATGATCGATGTTCACTCTTACATTAAATCAATTCACAAGAACATGCGATGTAAAGTCAAGGAATACTGTTATTGTAAAAAAAAGTCATGTATTAAAATATAAAAATCTTATGAGATCTCTTCCACATTTTATAAAAAAAAGGAAAAAGAAGGAAGAGAAGGAGGGGAAATGAGCTCAAGGGAAGTCCAAGGGTTGGGTATACATGGAACATAATTATATAGTATAAAAAATATCAAGTTTGACATTTGTAGATGTTACAAAAATTGAGACTCTCATCCAGTTATCTCAAGGCGCATGTGTCTCATGGTATCACACTATCCTATTGGCCAACCACCTCAATATCTAGATAAAGAGAGGTGTACCCCAACCACATGGCACTATAATCTCTAAGGCACATAATCCACCCTTTTCATGGAAACACCCATAGTGAGCCCCTCCATATTCCATCACACCTCGAGGAGGTTCTTCATAACATCCTCATCTGCCTCCTCTTCATCAGACTACTGATCCCCCCTATATCTGCAGTGGTTAGGGGCCATTCCTACCAGTCATAATCATCCCACATATATGTTATACATTATGATTTTCAGTCACATTGCATAATTTTTTTTTTATAATATTTTTAAAATCACAAAAATGTTACAACTTAAAAAACCCAAAACACATGTGCTCTTTCTTACCTATGCCCCCCATTGTGGTGCTACAGGAGGGAATACCAACTTAGGATCATTCTAGAATTCAATGTCAACATATGGTTAGTCCTCTATAATGACTATTTTATCATCCCATCACTTGAATAAATCCTAACCGAAGGTACTCATGGGTAGGCCACCCTCGAGGAAATCCATGTAATCTATCTACGTTTTCGTCTTGGTTTTAGATGACCTAGTAAAAAAAGTCGACAGATGTGGATGAATATAAGGGACTCACTCTAGGAAGAAAGAGACGATGATCGATCCATAACCAAACTATTTCTATTTTCCAAACTTGCATCGGGTTAACTAATCCCTCATGTTGAATAACAATCCAATACACTAGTCGTATATTGTGGACCTTAAGCACTCCAGTGCATAGTGAATATGAGCTCGTGAGGCCAAGTGGGGTTTTTTGAATCTAGATACCCGAGTAATCATGAACATAATGGTATGCTAAGGAAGTTATTGGACATATTTGATCTATAACTAGTTGCTTATCTTTCTTGACCCTGGTCAATAATGTGTAGCAATATTCTCATGTATGGTACTAGTAACATCGCCCGTACCACCATACTTCAAGACTATCACCTCAACACACTGGGATAGTCTTGTAAAAACATTAATTCCATCCACATATAGATTTTGTATCTCAGGAATAAATATGAAGTGATGTTGGTCAAGATCCTAGAATCCTATGGGCCTTTGTAATAACATGCTCTGGCTCATGTTTTGGCTCTTGAAAAATTTCATAAGCTCACAATATTTCAATCCATCCAATGTCTCCTGGTCATGTAATGTATCCACATTAAATATCTCATATCACATTCTTTCCACTTAATCATCTTGATTGTCCCTACACATATTCAATGATAAATTTGTACATTAATTATTAGTGAAGTTTCTAAGAGAAAATTTCAATATTTTTCCTATTTTAAGAAGGGCCATGGCTGTTCCTCGAGACATATGTGTCTAATCATGATTTTGCCCATAGAATAGTTACGATCAATACCTTCTTGTTGTGACTATAATGTTTTTGTGTTGGTTTTGTCACTTGTGAGCAAAACAATAACACTTGCATGTCTAGATGAGCCTACTATACAAGACAAAAGTATGTGAGTGGGTTAAACAAGCCAAACACATGTAATAAAGAAAGAAACAAACTAAAACAACTAATAAATAAAAGTTAATAAGCATAAGAAACTTGGAAGCATGAAAATCAATCAAATGACCAACATAATACTACCAATGGATAACTATATTAGTAGGAAAAACACAGTAGAGAAAAACTGAGGGCTTATGAGTCCCCTCTTCCTCTTTGGGAGGGCTCTTGAGTTCCCTAATGGAGAGATCTTCTTACAATGGAAGAAAAATGGAAAATGGTGAAGAAAATCAATGTCTATTCCCTCAAGAGGTGAGTGGAATGGCATATTGCAATGATTCTTGAAGGCTCCAAAGAGAAAAGAGGATTCTCAAGGGAGAATTGAGGCAGCATAAAAATACTATGAAGATCTTGGTTTCTTAGTGCACCCATAGCTCTTATTTATAGAAATTCTTTGAGGAAAAATGTAATTGGTTCTTGGTTTGAACAAGGGGCCTTTTAGGGCACCCTCTAGTCCTTGACCAACCCCCAATTCAGATTTCTCTTAGATATGAAGGTCAAATCAGGTTGGTAGCTGGTCCATAAGTGATTGGGGGGCCAAAAAGATCCATAAATGCGCCATTCATATAATTGCACATATTTTCTCGTACACAATCGTGCACTTGGCGCATTTTGCACTCTGAGGGATTTGTTGTCCCGCGCACACTGTGCATTATGCACGTGCTTCTTTTGATGAATTTGTGCATGTCAATTTTTGACCCAATTGTATATTTTTTTCCTTTGGAATGCATTTTAGGGATGCATGTGAACTAATTTTTGTTGGCATTGCTGTATTTCTATAACAATTTGCGTGCAATGTTGCAGACAAAATTTCAGTGATAATAGATGCCCCATGATGTGTGAGGTCAGGATCATATGTATAGATGAAATACATCAATGTTTCTTTTACTGAGAGTGCCATTGTAATGAAGAGTGCTGAGAGGAACTGCAAGAGAGATCTGCTGGAGGGAGAGGGGTAGCAGTGGGACCCAAAATTTTTTCTAGGGAGAAAAATGAAATATGTATACAAATGAGGTGAGCATGCCCCATGCTCATGTCATGTAACCAAAATGTGAGATTGTAACTGAAGGTGTAGGATGATGTAGATAACTGCATCACCCTCGAGGGCGGTTGATAACGATAGATGAGTGTTCTGAATGGTGAACATACTCTGAAGTGTGGAAAGGTTGTCTGTAAGAAGTGTCGATGAATCATAGGCATTGATGGCCTAATGAATTCAAAGGTATTTGGATGGTATGAAACAACTGCAATAGTCGCATAGTAAGACCCACTGTAACATGAGAGTTTTCTGAAGTCGAATGTTATGGGGGTCAACAGAATCAAAGAGAAATTATGGTTCTCTCTATACCGTCCAAGACTCTTCATTGAAAAGGTAGTGAGAGTCAAGATACTGTCGCCCTTCTAGAAATGGTGTTGATGTCGACAAAAGGGGAGACACCACTCCAAGAAGAAAATGGATTCATGAAATCTATTGAGATGATATTAGGTACTGACATGTAACATGGACGAATTCAAGATGTGGTGAGACTCAAGACTGCCCTTGGTTGGGGAATTTTGAAGGATGATTGGCGACAACCGTAAAAATGTATCTAGTGTCAGGGGGATGACTAGATATGTGGTTAAACTATAACATAGGCTTGATAAAGTGGAAAAACTCAAAGATCATGGGTACATGGACTTTGGGATAGTCGGGGTTCGTGGATGATGTCGGAATTGAAAACGAGAGTGGATGCCCCAACCAAGGGTGAAATGGGTTGCGTTGCCAGGAAAAGAGGGTCATCAAGGGTGATGACAAAAAGATAAGTAAATGTTGGAAACAATGGATTTTTAAAATTACCAAATAAATAAAGAATAATTTGGGATGAGTGTACAATCAATAAAATCGATATGATATAACCTGGGAGCCCATTGGGAACGCTAGCAATATGATGAGACAACGTATGTGGATTATTCTCCAAAGTGCATAAGACTATCAAGACTCCCATCCCTAGGGGGTGAAATCGACATGAGTGTCAAGTTGCTAAGGGGAAATATGAATGGGACATCTCATGTGGGGGAGAGTGTTACCGGGTGAAAATTGCAAAATGTAGCAGAGGTGATGGTACTGCAGATGTGGATGTAAGCACCCTAAAGGTGAACGTCAGAGGGTGTGAATGGGAAATGAAATTGATTTATAGGGGGAATAATTACATGCCAACGCTGAACATATACCTGAAGGGGTTGTGTCGTTGTGATGACCTAGTACCTGCACAAATAAAAACCAAATACTTGACATGAAAAATATATGATAATAAAGAACATATAACAAATTTATGATAATTTTGAACATGAGCATGCGTACCTGAACATGACGTGAGAAAAATGCTCCCCCGGGGCCATGTTCAGATGATGACCCGAGGAATGTGACTGTGTAGATGGTGGGACCATGATCTAGTGGCTCAGAACAGATCGAAAAACAGAGGCTCTGGGCTCCTGTAACTGAGTGTGGAAGTTTGGAAAAAGGGAATTGTTAACAGATATTGCTGATCGGGGGTGTTTTCCTTAGGAAGTGGTGTTTTGGCATAAGAATGGAGAAAATGGGGAAAACACCCACAATTTGGCTTCTATCCTAAGTTGGATGAGCGATGTGACCTTTTGGCGCGGAGTGATAAGGCATGCGCAAATCTGAGCGACTGATATCTACGCGCTCCAGATCGACAGTTGACGGCCATATCAACGCCTCAACATGCGCGGTCGATAAAAAATGTAGGGCAGGACGGGGAAGAAACTGTGGTTTTGTAAAGGCGCTACGTGTCAACCAGAGACACACATCGGGCCCAAAAGCAAGGAGGAATCAAACCGCTTTTCACGACCCTGATATGCGCATGTGCTTATAGCACCCTATCCCAGGTCGACATGTGGCCATCTGTCCCACCAACAAATGTCCCCCATTCCATCTCTCTCCTCTGTCCGTCACATCCTCCACTCCCCTATGACTTTCACTCCCTCACACCTATCCTCCACTCACCATCCCACCTACCACATCTCCTCTTCTCATCTCTCACCACCTATGTCACCTCGCTCCACATCAACTCCATCCTCTTACACCTTAGCCCTTACTTGTGTAGCCCCCACGCTATCCTCAATATTCTCTCCCCCATTCACGGTTGACCACCTGGACATCTCCCATAAAGTATTCCATGTCGAGAGCATCATTTCTTCATCAACAACCACATCTGTTGTCATACCTCCTCGCAAACATCTGGCTCAGATCCAAATGACAAAATGTGAAGGCCGCCAGGTCCTGTAGGTGCAGAGTTGATGTGGGCCTTCCCGGATCTCGATGAAGTAGTTATTAAGGCAGGTGGTGGCGGTTGAACATCGTTTCCACCATAAATGGAAATCCCAGAAAAAGGACTGTCAGTTAGTTAGCTCATCTGCAGGTCCATTATGAAACACAATTGCGTTTGACCAGAGACTGCATGAACAGTCTGTTAGGAAGCATGCAGATGTAAAGTCTTCAATGAAAAGTCTTGAGCAGATCTTTGGGGTTTTCTCTGAGTATATAGGAGTCATTCTCATTTTTTTGTAGGGGTCGATGGTATAACAAAGCTCTCATATTGTAAAGTTTTAGTAAAGCCTCTGGCTTCTAGTTATGTATCTGTATTTGAGACTTCTAGTTTAATGTAAGTCAACTTCCCTTCATCTCTTTGTAGCAACTGTGTTAAAACACTCGGACATGGGTGATCCATTTGAGGGTAGTTATGTTTCTGTGATGTATGTTTGATCACAGTAACATCGCCACTAGTTTTAATCAACTTCTTGTGTTGTCTTTCCCCTCTGATACTGAGAGCTCAGGCATGGATGTTCCAGTCGAGTTGTTGTGACCGCTTTGTAATGTATGATTGATTGCAGAGTTGTTATAGCATTTTCAGTTCCATGAAGTTGTGAATTCAAGAGGATATTGAATTTGAAGCTTTTCCTCCTTAGCCTGCTGGATGATCGGATGCCCCTAGAAAATATTTTCACTCTCCTCAATTTCTTCCCCCTAATCACCACTATACTAAAATTACTAACTGAAGTTAGACCAAGACCTCACTTACTTGTGCCTTCCGACCCAGTTTTCTGAGTTAAAGTGATATAATATTGAGTTTGCATCAATTAGACCACTTTTAAATTTATTCATTGTGACATAAAACTCTGATGGGTATTTAGATTACTTCTTCCGCAATCCAGATGTGATTTCTGGTGCTAACATTTCTGGCACCGTTGTTGGGGATGAATTGAAGATTTTCCCTAGGATTGAATGAAAAAACTTACTAGTTCTGAAGGTGCATCAGAACTTAGTACATTGAGATTGCAACTTTGCACCTGACGACTCCAATGTTTTATCTGTGGCTTCTAGAGGCAGAAACACGAGGTCTAATCCACAACTTCCTTTAGCAACACTTGAAGCTGACCCATAGAGAATCATCAGAAAAGGAAAGGCCCTCTAAGAAGGTACTTCTACTGCTGAACTAGGCATTTCTGATGATTTTCATTGTCCTCCTATAGAAACTCCAATTTCTGCTTCTCGTTTTCCTATTGTACCTTCTGTTGGAGTATCTCGAAGTTTGAAATTTGGGAGTGTTCCTGTTGAGTTTTCTCCTCCTGGTTTTGGATTGGAGGGAGAAAGATTTGTCACTCCTTTTTCCCCTAAAGTTATACCTTAGTTTAGGCCTAGGACCTCAGAAGATTTTCCTACCCTGGGATTTACCACCCCTCCTATTACTATTGTTGCCACGATATAAAGGGAAACCTCTGTTCCCTCAATCCATGAAGCCTTTTCTCCAAATCCCCTGCTGTTTCCTTTTCCTCTTGGAAGCTCAGTTCCAGTTTCTCATGTTCGAACTCCAGCCCCTCCTAATTCTCCTCCACCTATTATCCCTATGGCAGGTGCTAATCCCCCTAGAAACAGAATGGATGCCATAGTGGCTTCTAGATATTCCCCCCTGGTCTTACCTCAGCCCATGAATGCTCTCCCTGCTGGAGATTACCTAAAATATATGCCTAAGTTCACTGGGGAATAAGACATAACTGATGAAGAACACCTTGTTGCCTTCTACAGTTATATAGACAATCTGAATATTGAAAATGAATATGCCTGGAGGAGAGTCTTTGTCCAGAGCCTTGATGGCGAGGTTAGAAAATGGTTTAGAGGATTGACCCCTGGATTCATTGCTGGGATTGAGGCTCTAGATGATGTTTTCTTGAGGCAGTGGGGGGATAAAAAATATTTTATGTATTATATCATGGATTTTGGGACCCTAAAGAGAAATGAGGGAGAAATTGTGTCTGAATTCTCCAAAAGATTCAACAAAATGTACAATAAGATCTCTGCTGAGATAAAACCCACTGAGGCCTTTGCCAAAAATACTTATGCTATCTCTTTTGACCCTAATTTCTTCCTCCTGTTGAGAGAGAGAAGAGCTACCTCCCTAGCTCATATGCAAGATGTTGCCCTGGAGGTGGAATCGAATGTATTGGCAGTTGACAGACTTAGCAACAAAGTTGATAAAGATAAAGGAAGAGGGAGATATGAAGCCTCAACTCCTGGGTCTTTTGCATCACACCCTCAAGTGGACGAATTAACCAAGATGGTGAAATCACTATATGCAGAAATAGAGAAGATGAAGTTTGAGGGGAAGACAAATTATAAAAGTGCCCAAAAAGATGAAAACAAAGGAAACTTCAGGAGGCATATTAACAATGCCCCTCAGATGATGCAAAGGGAACAAACGAACATAGATAGGGATGATCAGAAGATCCAAACCCCTCTCCAAAATAACCTCATGGATGATGAGGAAGGGGAGGAAGAAGAGCTTGATCCTGAGATCCACTGCATTGGAGACACCTCCCCATTTCCCCATTTGACTCAATTTGCATATGAGGAGTCCCTCATGGACAACCAAATAAATGAGTTGAGTAAGGGGGAGAAGGACAATAGCAGTCCCCATAAATATAACCTCAGGTCAAAGAAGAAAGAAGAGAAGTCTGACATCCCTGAGGAGCCTTCCAAAGCAGATAAGCCTGCCAAAGATGCAGCAAACAACAACAAAGAAAAGAAAAAACAGAATCCCTCGCTAATAGCTAAAGGCCCAGTCCCAGAAGTGAGAGAAATTATGAAGCCCCTTTCCTGCTTTATCTTTGATCATGAAATTAAAAAAATTAGAATCCCTGTACCCCTTTCAGAGTTGGTCAAGCATGAGGATTTTAAAAGGTCCATCTCTAAAATGTTGCAACCCGAGCCTTCATATTATTCCACAGACTCAGTAAACCTTCAAGATGAAAAGCCTGCAGTCATTCTAGGTCCCTTGATAGAAGACACAGATGACTCATCCCCCCCCTTTTACACCTCACTGAACATACATGATAAGGTGTTGCATAATTGTTTGATGGATTCAAGGGAATCTCATAATTTCATGTCCAAAACTGTCATGGATGAATTGGGGCTAGAAGTCACAAAGGCTTATCACGAATTCTATTCCTTTGACTCTAGGAAAATGCAATGCCCTGGGGTCATCAAGGATCTGGTTGTGACTTTGTTTCAACTACCCATGAAAAGTGTGGTGATGGACATCGTGGTGGATGATATCCCTCCCAAGTTCGGCATGATATTGTCAAGATCCTGTACAAAAAGACTCGGGGGAACACTACAGATGGACCTCACATATGATACTATTCTAGTATTTTGAGGGGAGAATAGAAGACTATACAGAGAAGCTCAGTTGGCCTACATTATCAGCGATGAAGCACACCCCACCAATCATCCTATCTTTTCCCTGGATACTGATTTGGGATCCATCTTATTACAACTCACTGATGCCCCTGAGCCCCCTCTTGAGATTAGTAAATCCATTACTCTCTATGGGGATTCTCCTCCGATTTCCCCTATTTGGAAGATGTTTGTTGATGGAGCTTCTTCTAGAGAAGGTGCTGGTGTCAGAGTGGTCCTTGTTTCCCCTTCTTAGGAAACTGTATCTCTGTCCTACAAGTTAGAATTTGCAACTACCAATAACATGGCAGAATATGAAGCCCTTGTTCTAGTTTTGAGGTCTGTAAAGGAAATGGGAATTGAGGAGATATCAGTGTTTGGAGATGCTGAGTTGATTATCCAACAGATCAAAAATATATATCATGCCAAACATCCTTGGCTCAGGAGTTACATAAATGAAGTATGGGACCTCATTGACGTTTTTTTCTCAGCTTTTAACATTTCATTTATTCGCAGAGAAGAAAACGTCATGGATGATTCTTTGGCTGTCTCAGCAAGAAATTTTAGAGTCCCTCGGTCACATAAGCTCAGGTATGATGTAGAAGTAAAATATAGACCCTGCGTACCTGACAATATCAAGCATTGGAAAATGTTTGAGGATGATCTTGAGATCAAAAAATTCTTGGAAACAATTGATGAGTTTTCAACATTACACATTGATCAAGATCCAGATTTTGACATAGATCCCTATGCTGATGTTTTTCTAAACAAAATTGCTGATTATCTTATTTTCCAACTGCCTAGCAATCACATCCCAAAGGGACTAGTTCCTTTGGAAAGATTATTTGATAGAAATGATGTGGCAGTAAAGGGTAAAATATCGAATGATGATGCTGATGTATCTGAGTGCAATATTGGCATAGAGGAGGATCCAAAGTTTGTCAAGTTGTCTAATATCTTGTCAAAGGAGCAGAGGGCCGAGTATACTAAGATATTAAAAGAATTTGCTGATGTGTTTGCTTGGACTTATGAATACCTCAGAACATATGACATCAACGTTATTGAGCACAAGATCCCATTGAAGGAGGAAGCCAAACCTTTTAGACAGAAATTAAGACAAATAAAATCCTATGCTGCTTCCTGTTATGGATAAAGAAGTAAATAAGATGTTGGATTTCCAAATCATTGTTCCCCTGAGATATTATGAATCGGTAGCCAACTTGGTCCGAGTAAGAAAAAAGAATGGATAAATCAGACTGTGTGTCGATTTCAGAAACTTGAACAGGATCTCAAAGAAGGAAAATTACCCACGGCCAAATATGGAAAACATATTGCAGAGGGTAACAGGTGCATCCATGATTTCCATGATTGATGGTTTTTCTGGCTACAATCAGATCTCTGTCCTGCCTGAAGACAAAGAAAATACAGACTTCACCACTCCTTGGGTCACATTCATGTATTCCAAAATTCCCTTTGGGTTAATGAACGCAGGAGCAACCGTTCAGGGAGACATGGACATAGCCTTCATAGGGGAAAAGGATAAATTTGTGATCATCTGTCTGGATGATATTACAGTGTTTTCCAAATCTTATAAAGAACATTGCTTTCATCTAAGAAAGGTCTTCCTGAAATGAAGAAGGTTTGGTCTTTCCTCAAATCCTAAGAAGTCCTTATTTGGCATGCAGGAGGGAAAATTGTTGGGACACAAAATATCAGCTGAGGGGGTCAAAATTGATTCAAGCAGGGTGGAGGCTATACAAACCTTATCACTTCCTAGATCCAGGAAGGAGGTTTAGTCCTTCCTGGGCAAAATTAATTTTCTGAGGATATTCGTTTCAAATTTTGCTGAATTGGTGAAGCATATCACAACCATGCTCAGGAAGGGGAATGAAGTAAAATGGACCGATGAGTCTAGATATTCCTTCAATCAAATCAAGAAGGTGTTGGATGAGGCACCTGTTCTTATAAGTCCCGATTATTCCAGGGATTTTCTGATTTTTTCTTTTGCTTCTTTTTATACAGTGGCAGTTGTTTTATTACAGAAAAATGCTGAAAGGCTAGAGCAGCCTATTTCATTTTTCAACAAAGCACTAAGAGATGCAGAGGTGAAATATGACATCATGGAGAAACAAGCCTATGCATTGGTAAAATCCCTCAAGGCTTTCAGAATCTATGTCGTTCATTCAAGGGTTATTGCATATGTCCCTTCAGCTGCTGTGAAGGACATTCTCATTCAGCCTGACATAGATGGAAGAAGGAGCAAGTGGATTGCCAAAATCCTTGAGTTTGATTTGGAAATAAAACCCACCAAGCTAGTTAAAGGCCAAGGTTTAGCCAGACTATTGGCTGAATATAATTATAAATATCTTGGGGTTAACTTCATTAAAACTTTCTCAGAAGATCAGTAGGCTGAGTTGCCTATAAAATTCCTCAGGAAAACCCTCCATTGGCAGAATGCGCCTGGTACAAAGATATCATTATATTTTTGAAAGAGTTGTGACCTCCAGATGGAATTGGAAAAAGCAAGGCAAGATATTTAAAGCTCAAAGAAATTAGATATTGCCTTATTAACCAGGTCTTGTATTGGAAAGGCCCTTTAGTTGTGCTTTTGAGATGTTTAGACCCAAAGGAGGCCCAAAATACTATACTTGATTTTCATGACAAATTATGTGGGGGACATCATTTCTGGAGGACCACGACCTATAAAATTCCCAGGGCCAGGTATTTTTGGCCTACTCTGCTCGCTGATGTCTGTGAAAAAGTCAGAGCTTGCATCAAATGTCAGAAATTCTCTGGGAAGAAACAACTCAAATATCTGCCATTGAAGCCTGTGGTGGCTTCAGGACCTTTTCAACAATGGGGTCTTGACTTCATTGGGGAAATTCATCCTTCTTCAAGCGGTAAACATAGGTGGGTCTTAACTGCAATAGATTATTTCACCAAATGGATAGAGGCTATCCCCACAAGGAGTGCTTCTCACAAAGTGGTCATTGGTTTCCTGGAGGATATCATAGTGAGGTTTGGTTGTATGAACAAAGTCATCACTGATAACACTGCATCCTTCAAGTCTGATCCATTGATCAAATTTTGTGAGCAGTTGGGGATTTCATTAATCCACTCTACCCCATACTACCCTCAAGGCAATGGATTAGCAGAGTCCTCTAACAAAATCTTGATAAAGATCATCAAAAGTGTGTTATAGGACAACAAGAAAGGATGGGATTCAAAACTCAAATTCTCTCTCTGGGATGATCGAGTGACAACAAAGAGGTCCCTTGGCCTCTCCCCTTTCCAACTTGTTTATGTGGTTGAGGTCGTTTTCCCTTCTCATCTTTCCCTGCCTATGGCAAAGTTATTTTAGGATTATCAAGGAGATCTCGATGATATGATCAAGAGAGTGCAACAGTTGGTAGAAGTCCAATAGACTAGACTCTAGAGAGCAACTACTGGACAAAGCACATGAATGTCAACAAAAGATCAAGCAAGCCTTTGACAGAAAGGCGAGAAAGGAGGGTTTCTAGCTAGGAGATCTAGTGCTTAAATGGGATGTGCCCAGACAAGATAAAGGCAAACATGGCAAATTTGATGACCATTGGATCGGTCCCTTTAGGATTTCTTAATCATTTCCAAACAACACTTACAGGCTGAAAAACTTGGAGGGTGACGAAGTTTTGGTAGCCCTGTAAATGGGCACTTCCTGAAAATATGTTTTGTTTGAAGCCTCAGTCGACGTCTCTCCATTGTAAATACCGTTTTGTTTTTATTTTTTATTTTTTCTATTAGGAGACTCCAACCCAACAATAAGGCACTGAAGCTACAGAAGAGTTCTTAGAGCCTCGCAGGGAGGACTCTATCCCCCATGGAGCCTAATGTTAACACATATTGCTGATCGAGGGTGTTTTCCTTAGGAAGTGGTGTGTTGGCATAAGAATGGAGAAAATGGGAAAAAACCCCACAATCTGGCTTCTATCCTAAGTCGAACAAGTGATGTGGCCTTTTGGCGCGGAGTGATGAGGCACACACAAATCTGAGCGACTAAGATCTACATGCTCCAGATCAATGGTCAACGACCATATCGGTGCCTCAACATGCACGGTCGATAAAAAATGTAGGGCAGGCCGAGGAAGAAACCGTGGTTTTGTAAAGGTGCTACATGTCAGCCAGAGACACACATCGAGCAAAAAAGTAGGAATCAAACTAATTTTTGTGGCCCCAATATGCGCATGTGCTTATAATGCCCTATCCCAGGTCGACATGTGGTTGTTTTTCCTGCCAGCAACTATCCCCCACTCCATCTCTCTCCTCTGTCCATCACATCGCTCGCTCCTCTATGAATTTCGCTCCCTCACACCTATCCTCCACTCACCGTCCCACCTACCGTATCTCCCCTTCTCATCTCTCGCCAACCATGCCACCTCGCTCCACATCAACTCCGTCCTCTTACACCTCAACCCTTGCTTGTGTGGTCCCCACACTATCCTCATTATTCTCTCCCCCATTCACGTTCGACCACCCAACAATCTCACATTCGATATTCCGTGACGAGAGTTCCATCACTTCATCAACAACCATGTCTGCTATTAGACCTCCCTGAAAACATCCATCTTAGATCCAGATGGAAGAATCTGAAGGCCACCACGTCCTGCAGGTGCAGAGTTGACTTGGGCCTTCCCCGATCCTGATGAAGTAGTTATTGAGGCAGGTGGTGGCGGTTGAGCATCGTTTCCACCATAAATGGAAAGCCTAGAAAAAGAACTATCAGTTAGTCAGCTCATCTCCAGGTCCATTCTGAAATGCGATTTCATCTGATCAGAGACCACATGAACAGTTTGTTAGGAAGCATGCAGACGTAAAGCCTTCAATGCAAAGTCTCGAGTAGGTCTCTGGGGTCGATGTCTTTTGGTTATGTATCTGTATTCGAGACTTATTGTTTAATGTAAGTCAACTTCCCTTCATATCTTTGTAGAAACTGTGTTAAAACACTCGGGCATGGCTGATCCAGTCGAGGGTAGTCACGTTTCTGTGATGTATGTTTGATCACAGTAACATCGACAACAATTTTAATCAGCTTCTCGTGTTGTCTTTCCCCTATGATACTGAGAGCTTGGGAATGGATGTTCTAGTCAAGTTGTTGTGACCACTTTGTAATGCAAGATTGATTTCAGAGTTGTTATATCTTTTTCAGTTCCGTGAAGTTATGAATTCGAGAGGATCTTGAATTTGAAGCTTTTCCTCCTTAGGCTGCTGGATGATTGGATGTCCCTAGCAGATATTTTCACTCTCCTCCAGTTCTTCCCCCTACTCACCACTATACTAAACTTACTGACTGAAGTTAGACCAATACCTCACTTACTTGTGCTTTTTGGCCCAATTTTCTGAGTTAAAGCGATATAATCCCGAGTTTGCATCCATTATACCACCTTTATATTTATTCATTGTGACATAAAACTCTGATGGGTATCGGGATTACTTCTGCCACAATCCAAAGGTGACTTCTGGTGCTAACAGGACTATATATGGCTAGTGGGCCCACAATTCCACCTCATTTGTATCCATCTTTATATTGATTTGACGAGAGAATTTGGAGGAGATTTGGAGATTATGAGAGCTCGAGTCGATCAATCCGGGAGTTGCGAGAGTTAAGTTAGTGGTCCCATCCTCCTACATATTGTGAATTTGATAAACTTGAGTTTTGGGGTGAACAGATAGCCATACAAGGGTAGTTTTAGGTAGGGGCCCACCAGTGCGCGGGAAAAGGAAGAATATCTGTGCACAGATGCGTGAGTATAATTCCTTCTCACACGCATAGTGTGCGGCTGTGCTTGACACAACCATGCATGTGGGCGCGAGGGAGGGAAATATAGGTTCACATGAGATGCGCGTATGTTAAGATGATAGATGCGCACTGTGCGCAATTGTGTCTCAGATAGTTGCACATCAGTGAACAACTATGTAGTGGTCAGGTGCGCATGTGGGTGCACCTGTCGGGGTGATAGTTGCGCATTGATGCACATCTATTTCTTAGACAGCTGCACATTAGTGTGTAGCTATGTGAAGAATAGGCGCACACATGTGCACACCTATATTGGCAAAAGCTGCGCACTGTTGGCAAGGCTAAGGGTGTTTGAGATTTTGAATTTTGTGATTTTGTTTTATGGATGATGAGGGTTGACCAAGTGTTTTTGTGTGGATGCAGGTGATCATCTTGTGGTGGGAGAGAACGATGCCACTCTATTGGAGAAAGAGAGACTAGGAGCGTCTCCGAGAGGTGGTGAGATAACAGCTGGGCGTTTGGAGACACTTGGTATCCTATCGGTTGCTCAATTTATTCGACTGTTGCCTGATACGATCGCAGGAGTTCCTGCTGTAGTATCTTATAGCCATGTGTAGCACTCATCTACAATGTTTCATCATCAGGGGGAAACAACTGACATTATCGACTATCGAGGATGTATATTTTCTGACGGGGCTC
Organism: Picea sitchensis; assembly: GCA_010110895.2. Taxonomy (NCBI): domain Eukaryota; kingdom Viridiplantae; phylum Streptophyta; class Pinopsida; order Pinales; family Pinaceae; genus Picea; species Picea sitchensis. The sequence goes on along the minus strand of SNQJ01S0026475.1, from coordinate 17,399 downwards.
TCATTCCGTGGGATGGCCCTTCCTACTAACCACCAACTACTGGGGGATGAAAGAGTGATTGAATTGGCACGTCAAAACTACTCGGGGCAAAAATCGATGTCGGGTTTAGTCATTCGGATTGAGTCAATCGATGAGATACTGATAGAGTGCATCACTGCCATGGTAGTGAGGATCTATGGATCCTTGGCGACTCAACAGATTAGAGGAGGTCTGTTGAGGATCATGGAGAGGGTCCTGGATGGGGATTATTTTTCCTAGGGGCTTTATGTTGCACTCTAGGATGATGGGGCAGATTCACTGGTGTCGGAAAATCAACTTTGGTGATTTTGCATTTGGGTCTATCCTGGTGGCCTGGTTTCTGGAGAGGGTGCCTCTTTTACTCCCTAGGATTTTATTGGTGGCTGCAGGGATGTGAGAGCCGCGTCTAATGCAGTGGGCCCATTTGCTGGCTCGACATGGGGGAGGTGAGGGTGGCCATTAATTCATGGCCATGGTGGCACACGTGTGGCGACATATGCCACAGGTGATACTATGGTAGCCATATGGTGGTATGGATTACCGACACAATCCTAACATGATGTTGCCTCCTGGGGAGGATTGGGATCAGAGAGGTATGTCTGTGTATTTATGTTTCATGATTTTGATAGTGTAGCATATTATTATATATGTATATATGGATGCTGACTCTACCTTTGGTGTTGTTTTTCACATGTAGGGCCCCGAGGCTGTGAGGCAGAGATGGTCAGGGAACTAGCTCTCCAGGGACTAGTGCAACCGCCATGGGTAGGGTAGAGCTACAGACGAGATGATGTTGGTGCTGCAAAAACACATGAGCCATAGATAGGGGTCGTAGGGGGGATGGAGGACCTGCGTCGACTATTCGAGCAGATTATACATGGTATGCCGGAGGGGATGTGGGCCCACATCCAGGATGAGAGGGTCTTAGAGCAGTATGTGGGTGTGCCGAAAGAGTGGTGGACCTTGATCCACTGAGCATATGTAGCGGGGGAAACGATGAATCGTAGGCTTCCCCCTAGACTTGGAGGGTCCCCAGCTGGTGGGGCACCTCTAGCTGGCAGAGGACCTAGGGGGGGAGCTCCAGGGGAACCGTGTGATCTAGGTAGATATCAGTGGCCACCCACCTTTTCCAACTGGCTCAAAACAATTTTTTGGCAATTTACTATTTTTTGCAGTTTTTCAGGTCCTGAAACTTTCGGAGCCGTTTTGAGGCCCTAAACAACGTTTTTTGGGAAAATAGGGAGCATCATGGGATTTCCTTTGTTGTTTCCCCCAAAATGAATCTCCTCAATGATACCTTTCCAATAGGCTATCATGCGCCTAAAACAGAGATCGTATGCAAAAGTTACGACCCCTGGAAGTTGATGTACTAACTTACCCAAACAAGGCCGACATGAATTTTGGCGCTTCATCTCCTAGGGTTAGGTTTTTGGATGTCTAGGGTTTTTTTCATTCATGTTTATTGTAAAAAGGCCTTCAGATCCTCATTGTAATGATCCTCTTTCGAATGAGCACAACTGTCACATCTCTTCTCAGAGATAAGTCACCACCATTCCAACAAGCTTGTTTTCTGCTGCATTTTATAGTTTCATCTTATTTCCTTATTGAATAGAAAACAAGTTTTACTATATCTCTATTATTTGGTGTTAAACACCTATTAATAATATGTAGATCATTTTGTTCTACTAATAAAATCTAGATCAGTGGTATCAGAGCGGTCTTCTCCTTGTCGTCTTAATGCATGTCCCCAACAAGGTTAGAGTATAAAGAGTTGGGTCTCGAGCTTGTTTCTCTTGAGGAAAAAATATCTCGCATGCCCAAACAACCTCTCATGGCAGGAGAAAATAAAGATGACAGGACAAGAGATCCTTTCAAAATTTTGCTTGAGGAAGCCCTCATGCAACAGAGGAACGATATGATGGATAACTTCGCTCAAATCCTTCGGTGGCTACAACCAGGCGATGCATCTTCTTCGAGTGGAGACGCCGCCCCCTTCAAGGTACAAATAAAATTAAATATTCTTATATTTGAAGGTCAGATAGATGCAGATGCTATAGACAAGTGGTTGAATCTACTAGAACTATATTTTTCTTTCCATAACTTATCGAATAGAGAAAATATTACTTTTGCGCTCCTCAAAGCCATTCCCCATGTCAAAGATTGGTGGAAACTTTCTGTGAGAAAAAGGAAACAGAGGAACCCTCATTATTTACAGTCACGACCACCTGGGAATCCTTCATGGATGCTATTAAGGAACAATACTACCTTGCCTGAATTTATGATGACTTGTATACCAAATGGACCACACTGCAGAAAGAAAGAGACCAAGCAGTGCCATATTTCACAAATATCTTCCATACCTTGCGCACCAAGATGGTTATCAAATATTCAAAGTGACATTTGGTACTCAAGTATCACGGTGCTCTGCATAGATACATCTATACCGAAATGAATTTTTTGGGCATCTCATCCTTGGGCACGACCTACCGATATGCCGTCAAAATCGAGCAGAAGCTCAAACAAAAGATGTGGCAATTTGGTCCTGGGAACCCCACACAACAAAATCTAGGAAAGGGAAGCCCCAACCCATAGAACAAAGGAAATATCAAATATGGAAAGTATCAAGACAACCAATCCAAGCTGCAAGCAAATAAGGACATCATAAAGACAAAGAAAGACACCGAGAAGTGGTGCGACTTCCATAAGATCCCTTTGCATAACACTACTTGATCCATAGGATCTTTTAATGACTTATGGTTGAGTTTTAATTTTGCATGCGTTAATTAACCATTTGAGAAAACTTAGTGAAGAATGAGGAAAGAAGAGGAATTATAAAATCCATATACACATTTACAGATCTGAAATGAAATATAAGACAACAAACCATAACACACAGATTGATAACGGAGTTCGACACAACTTTGCCTACGTCTCCGGGCCTTTTCTCTGTGGGGGAGGCTTCTTTATTTCTATTCGAAAGCTCAAAAATACATCGCTGCAATGCCAAATGGCTACAAGAATGATCTGGTCATGTTCGTCCATATCTCTAGAACCATGCAAAGAAAACAACACACAAAACGGACGTCCGGAGCTCCCAGAAATGATCCGACAACGTCTCCTCCTCAATAGCTTCTCTGCCTCAAACTAGCTTTGGCTTGGCTTCTCCTCAGCATAACTCTGCTCTGAATGCCCTCCAATGCCTCAAACAGGTCTGGGTTATATAGCTAGGAAATTTGGTTGCTCATTCCCAACTTCCTCCCAAAAATTAGGCTCCAAAACTACCCAATAACTCCCAAAAACCATTAAAAATAGGCTTAATTACCATTAAAACCCCAAAATTGGTTATAAAACCCACTTTATAGTTATATTTGGGCATAATCCCCCTCTTGCCCAGTGCGTGCCCCCTTGACAGGGTCATATGGGTTCATATGGCCAAGCGCTAGCCCAAAGGGCTAAGCACTAGCCCCTCTCCATACAATACTTTGCAATATATTTTATAATGTGGGTTTTACAACATAAGAAATAATTTGGTGTATTTGCAAAGACCATTTCTTAAGGTGTTGGGCTTGGTGGTGGTCATGGGTTCAAAACCCATGGACCCCAAAACAATTTTTTTAACATGCCACTTCAACTGATGACTGGGTGCCACCCACTTGTCAGTTATTGACTGGTCTAGTTGCCTACCACATGTCTTCCTTGTCAGCGAACCTACCCAATCACCATCAGACAGAGAGTGCCAAGTCATCTCCTGCACAGTCAGCATGCTGATGTCATCAACGTTGACTTTTTGACCAGTTGACCTTTGACTTTTTACCTGTTTGGGCTTCCGATCAGAATGCGATAAATTTCGCATACGGAGCCCGTTTGACAAAGTAAATATACCGACGGAATCGAGAAGTTGAGACAGACGTAATGGCATTGGTTTCGTCGGATTCTGAGCACTTTCATTTTTGAGCATTTTTCAAGCCTTGTCAGGCTTCTGGATCCGATTTCGGATCACACCTCCCCACAATAAGACCTTTTGGTCCCCAAAAGGTTACTGATCAGTCAACAAGCTCGGGATAGGCCACCCAGCTTGCTCTCTGTCTCTGAACTCTGTCCTGTGCACCTGTCTCATCAAGATCAACTGTAATACAATCATGACAACTAACAGTATATTGTTAGCCATTTGAACCCTGTTACATATTACTGAAGCTACTATCATCCATGTAGAAAACATTGCTAATGACAACATCAAAAAGACGACTGCAAATGAACTGATATACTTGAAATATCTGCATGACATGAGCTTATCTTGAAGCAACTTATGATTGAGTTTCCATTCAACAACCATGTCTTGCTTAAGATCAATTACTTCATTTGAAACAATTATTGGTTTGTTGCATGCTTGCACTACATTCGTTAATTGTTCCCTTGTTTGAAGTGTTTTATTTTCTTTAACACGATGAGAATGTACCACATAATCATGACCGACTTTAGTGAATTGATATTGATTCTTTGTCCTGTAGAAGATTTCCTTACGATCAAATAAGTATGGACTACCTAAGATCATTCCACATTCTCTTAACGACACAACATCACAAGTTACTTTGTCCACATACTTAGATGAAATTGCAAATTTGATTGTGCACTGTTTTGTTATGTGCATTTGATGATGATTGCTTATCCATTTAAGTGTGTAAGGCTTATGATGAGTTTGTGTTTTTAACCCCAATTGCTTAACCAATTCTTCTAAGATTAGATTAGATTGAGATCCACTATCGATTAATGTGTCTATCTTAGCGTGTCGCATGATTACCCTTATATGAAACAAGTTGCTTCTACAATAAATCTCTTCACCATTCTTACCTGTCATACCAATCAATGAAATATTTGACTCATCACCTGAATCCGATCCCAAGTCTGTGGGATTTGATGTCGTTGACACTGTTTGCGTTCCCTTCTTTTCTTTGAACCACTTTGGCCTCTTCTCGGGATGCAACTGCCAACATCTATCCTCATCATGTCCCTCTTTCTTGCAATGCTTGCAAGAGAGCTTTCCTTCCTTCTTTGACACTGCATTTGCATTCTTTCCATTGCCATGTCTTTTCCTCTTGTCCTCTTTCCTCGAAGACGACGATTCCCCTGACACACCTGCTTTCCCTGCTTTAATATACATAGCTTGAACAGAAACCTCATCAAGGTTAGTGGGTCCAAACATGAAAACAGTATTTCTAATATGCGCAGGCAAACCTCCTATATACTTCATAAGGGTTTCTTGTGTTTGCAAAGGAATGTCTAACATTAATGCCATTTTTCAAAATCCATCGGTGTATTCTTGCACTGTTTGTCCTTTTCTTAGTTTTAAAGATTTCCATTCAATTATTGATTTTTCTTTATAACCCAAAGGATATAATTGTTTCATAAGTGCAGAAATGAAATCCTTCCATGATGGAAATACATTACCCACATTTTGTGTTCCCTTTTGCAGCTTGCTTTGCCACCAGATAAGAGTTGTACCTGCAAGTCTCAAAGATGCCAACTTGATTTGTGTGGCCTCATCCTCGATTTGTTGTACACTGCAGTATACCTCCATCTGCCTGATCCACTTGTCAAGTTTTTCTACATTTACTTCACCATCATATATGGGCAACTCAAATTTTACATCAAGTTTTAACAATGGCATTTCATGTTTATTCTTATGAACATTTTTCTTTCCACTAGATTTAGAACTTGAACTTGAAGAAGAAGGAGAAGGAGGTGTTGATGGAGGTGAAGGAGGAATCTGAGGATGGTCCTCTTCCTCTTCACTTTTTCCCTTTGAAGAATCACCCAAAAATGGTCGCTTCCATTCCAAGTAATCTTTGTACAAGACTTTCACCATCTCCGACATAGCAAGGAATGTTTTCCGGAACTCTTTCTCATCTTGAGAAATCCTTTCTTCCGATGCCATCTTCTCGCTGTGAGAAGCTCGTTTTCTCAATCCAATTAATGGATTCTCTGAAAAAATCTCACCTTCACCACGCTGTAGCTTTTCCCTGGTTAACATGCAAAACTCAAATCCAAACGTCAACTAGCTCTGATACCACTTGATCCGTAGGATCTTTTAATGACTTATGGTTGAGTTTTAATTTTGCATGCGTTAATTAACCA
>SNQJ01S0026475.1:0-11199 GCA_010110895.2 Picea sitchensis | reverse complement strand
CTTTTCCCTGGTTAACATGCAAAACTCAAATCCAAACGTCAACTAGCTCTGATACCACTTGATCCGTAGGATCTTTTAATGACTTATGGTTGAGTTTTAATTTTGCATGCGTTAATTAACCATTTGATAAAACTTAGTGAAGAATGATGAAAGAAGAGGAATTATGACATCCATATACACATTTACAGATCTGAAATGAAATATAAGACAACAAACCATAAGACGCATATTGATAACGGAGTTCGGCACAACTTTGCCTATGTCTCCGGGCCTTTTCTCTGTGGGGGAGGCTTCTTTATTTTTATTCGAAAGATCAAAAATACATTTCTTCAATGCCAAATGGCTACAAGACTGATATGGTCATGTTCGTCCAGATCTCTAGAACCATGCAAAGAAAACAACACGCAAAACGGACGTCCGGAGCTCCCAGAAATGATCCGACAACGTCTCCTCCTCAATAGCTTCTCTGCCTCAAACTGGCTTTGGCTTGGCTTCTCCTCAGCATAAATCTGCTTTGAATGCCCGCCAATGCCTCAAACAGGCCTGGGTTATATAGCTGGGAAAGTTGGTTTCTCATCCCCAACTTTCTCCCAAAAATTAGGCTCCAAAACTACCCAATAACTCCCAAAAACCATTAAAAATAGGCTTAATTACCATTAAAACCCAAAAATTGGTTATAAAACCCACTTTATAGTTATATTTGGGCATAAGACCCCTCTTTCCCAGTGCGAGCCCCCTTGATAGGGTCATATGGGTTCATATGGCCAAGCGCTAGCCCAAAGGGCTAAGCGCTGACCCCTCTCCATACAATACTTTGCAATATATTTTATAATGTGGGTTTTACAACATAAGAAATAATTTGGTGTATTGGCAAATACCATTTCTTAAGGTGTTAGGCTTGGTGGTGGTCATGGGTTCAAAACCCATGGACCCCAAAACAATTTTTTTAACATGCCACTTCAACTGATGACTGGGTGCCACGTGGCTGCCCATGTGGCATCTCCCCATTTGCCGGATTAATGCCACTTGTCAGTTATTGACTGGTCCATTTGCCTACCACATGTCTGCCTTGTCAGTGAACCTACCCAATCACCATCAGCCAGAGAGTGCCGCGTCATCTCCTACACAGTCAGCATGCTGATGTCATCAACTTTGACTTTTTGACCAGTTGACCTTTGACTTTTTACCTGTTTGGGATTCCGATCAGAACGCGATAACTTTCGCATACGGAGCCCGTTTAACAAAGTAAATATACTGCCAAAATCGGGAAGACGAGATAGACGTAATGGCGTTGGTTTCGTCAGATTCTGAGCACTTTCATTTTTGAGCATTTTTCAAGCCCTGTCAGGCTTCTGGATCCGATTTCGGATCACTACTGGCTAACACTCAAAGAAGTTGCTGGTGGCTGAAGTGAAAGCCTCTGAATCAGATGCAGGTTGTAACTCTGATTTAGAAACAGAAAGGGGAAGATGGATCATTGATGTGGAACCCAATGCCACTGTTGCTACCACCAAGCTCCAGCCTGGTGAACCAGATGAGCCAAAAGAAGGAGAGTGTCTCTTCCATTCACATATGTGGGTAAAAGGCACCCCACTGCACTTCATTGTTGATAGGGGTAGCTAGAAGAACATCATCTCAGTAGAGGTCATCAATCGGCTGGCCCTGTTGACAATGTCGCACCCACAACCCTACACCATTGGATGGCTCTGCCAAGGAAGCGATCTCCACGTTAGCCAACAATGCCGACTGTCGTATGACATCAATCCCTTCAAAGATGAGGTATTGTGTGATGTTTCTCCTCTCTAAGTTTGTGATGTTATTTTGGGCCAACCTTATTTATGGAAGCACCATGCTGTATATGAGTCTAGGCCTCATAGTGTTATTATTACTTTGAACAATAAATTGTACAGGATACCCGAGGCAGTCCCACCTAGTTCTATTTCCTTGATCTCTGCTAAGAAATGCAGGAAGGTCATCTCTCATACTAGGAAGTTTGTCTTCTTCGTGATTCTCTCTCAGAATGAGTGAAAGATCACAGCCACATCCAGGGTCTCTGCGACTGACCTCTCCATAGAGCAGAAGCAAGTAGATATGATCATGGAAGAATACTCAGATATCTTCTCCTCACTTATCGGGGTACATCTGCACTACCAGGTCAAGCACCCCATCGGTCTGACCCCCGATGCATTGCTACCCAATGGGCCAGTCTATCGCCGCTCTCTATTAGAGAATGGGGAGATCAAGTGATAGATCCAAGAACTGATACACAAGGGGAACATCTTTCCCATATCATCACCTTGCGGGAGCCCAATCGTGATGGTACAGAAGAAATATGGAACCTGACGACTCTACATTGATTACTGGGCTCTGAATAAAATCATAATCAGAAACTGGTACCCGATTCCGCGAAATGACGACCTCCTTGATCAACTCACGGGGGCCAAATACTTAAGTAATATTGATCTGAAGTCTGGCTACCGTCAGGGCCCAATAGAACATACATATGTATGGAATATCACCTTCAAGTCAAAGGAAGGCATTTTTGAATGGTTGGTCATGCCCTTTGGTTTGAAAAATTCTCCAACCAATTTCATGAGGATGATGGACGATATCCTGTGACCATTCACAAATACTTTTTCACTGGTGTATTTGGATGACAGTCTCATTTACAACAAGACTTGGGCCGAACACTTGCAACATATTCACCAGGTTTTGCACACCCTGTGACAACACAAGATATATGCCAACTTGGAAATTTTTTCCTTCGGCATGGACAGGGTCCATTACCTGGGCTACATCGTTGATCAGCATGGCATACATGTGGATCCAGCCAAGATCCAAGTCATCTATGACTGGCCAACCCCAACCACACTCACTGAGCTTCGAAGCTTCTTAGGCCTTGCCAATTTCTACCTCAGGTTCATGTTGGGATTCTCCCATATTGCATGGTCCCTTAGCCAAATAACCAGGGGTGGTGGTAAGATGAACTTTGCATGGGGCTAGTCCCATCAACAAGTGTTTGATGATTTGAAGTAGTGCTTGTGTTCATCCCCAGTACTTTCACTACCAAACCTGCAACAACCCTTTGAGATCGAGACAGATTCTTTAGACTATGTTGTGAGCAATGTTCTCACTTAGCATGGCCACCCCGTGGCCTACCATAGTGAGACACTATCAGATGTTGTCCGTAAGTACCCTACTTACAACAAAGAAATGTACTCCATTGTGAAAGCCTATCGCCAGTGGAGACATTACAATCTTTGGAAGGAGACAGTCATCCACACTAATCATAAGCCATTGCAATTCATGCAAGCACAAGGAAAATTGCAGAATGTCCACCATCAAAAGTGGTCCACATACTTGCATCAATTCCACCTCAACATCAAGTATAAAACAGGAAGCACCAACTGTGTCACTGATTTCCTCAGTAGACCACCAGTCATGACACTCACCACGATGATAGAATCTTGTGGCCATTAGACCTGTGGACGGCCTCAACTCTACGAGATAGACCCAAACTTCGCCACCACCTACAAAATCTTGGGAGCAAACACGATTGTCAATAATTTTCATTTTCAGGATGGGTTGTTGTGTCTTCTGGCCCATATCTGTGTTCCATCAAGTGAGTGAGCGAAGTTGATCTCAGAAGCCAACTACAGTCTGGTGGCAAGACACTTTGGCATCGAAAAGATAGTGGCGATTCTATAGAAACATTTCTACTAGCCGAAACTTTGACAGGAGGCCAACAAGTATATCAGGTCCTGCACTACTTGCACTATTGCCAAACTGAACACTAAGAAACAAGGCCTGTACACCCCTCTTCCTACTCCTGATAGGCAGTGGGAATCTATCTCAATGGACTACATGTTGAGCCTCTTGTCCACCAAGCGGGGAAATGATTATTTTTTTGTGTTTGTTGATCGATTTTCTAAGATGGAGATTCTGGTTGCCTGCAAGAAGAGAATCACAGCAGAGGCCACTGCCAAGATCTTCTTTGAATCCCACAAACCATTGTCTCAAATCACAATATTTGATTTCTCATCACATTCTGGTCAAGTCTCTGGTCACTGTTGGACACCAAGCTCACCAAATCCACAACCTTCCACCCCCAGACAGATGGCCAAACCGAGGTCGTAAATCGAATGATTGTGCATATCCTTGACATGTTTAATTCCAATAACCCTCTCACATGGTATGAGATCCTTACCTATGTCCAACATAGCTACAATCAAGCCTTGCATAGCTCAATCAACCACAACCCCTTTCATTGGGGTTGGGATTCCAACCATTGGGTCCCATAGATGTTGCACTTCCCCTTGCGGTCACCTCGACTGACTCATATCCTGCTCCAACTGAAGCTGAAAAAACCACCCAGTTCATTAAGCGGATCCAACACATCTGCCAACAGGTTTAGGATATCCTACAAAAGTCTAATGAAAATTACAAGCAACGCCATGATCAACATCGGGTGCCACATAAGTTTCAGGTGGGTGACAAAGTTTGGTTGCACTTGCAGAAATAACGCCTTATAGGACCCCATCGGAAGCGTCACCCACTCCGTTATGGGCCATATACCATCACCAAGGCCATGGGGGATAATTATTTTGAGCTCAACATTCCTCCTTTCCTTGGCCTGCACCCACTGTTCAACGAGGATCTCCTTCGCGCTTATTTCCCACCATTATTGAACACCTCAGAAGTACCAGAACAACTGACACCAACATAGCTCAACCCTAAATGCAAACAACATGAATCCAGTGATCAAATTGTGGACACACATATCAAGGGCACTCAACAACAAAGGATCCAACTTTATCGAGTCGTCAAAGCAGGGAAACTCCTGCACCAAGGAAAGTTGCTCACCCGATGCCAAATTCAACAGAAATTTCCTCATCTGATGGGGGAAATCAACACAATGGATAACATTGCTTCCTAAGGAGGGTGGATTGATCTAGGTGGATATCGGTGGCCAGCCACCTTTTCCAGCTGGCTCAAAACAATTTTCTGGCAATTTTGGTAATTTACTATTTTTAACAGTTTTTTCAGGTCCTAAAATTTCTAGAGCCGTTTTGAGGCCCTAAACGACTTCTTTTGGGAAAATGGGGAGAAACATAGAATTTCCTACAATGTTTCCCCAAAAATTAATCTCCTCGATGATACCTTTCCAATGGGATATCATGCGCCTAAAACAGAGATCATATGCAAAATTTACGACCCCGGGAAGTTGATGCACTAACTTACCCAAACAGGGCCCACATGACTTTTGGCGCTTCATCTCCTAGGGTTAGGTTTTTGGATGTATAGGGTTTTTGGCATTCCTGTTTATTGTAAAAAGGCCTTCAGAGCCTCATTGTAATGATCCTCTTGCGAATGAGCACAACCGTCACATCTCTTCTCAGAGATAAGCCACCACCATTCCAACAAGCTTGTTTTCCGCTGCATTTTACAGTTTCACCTTATTTCCTTATTGAATAGAAAACCATTTTTACTATATCTTTGTTATTTGGTGTTAAGAAGCTATTAATAATCTGTAGTCCTTTCATTCTGCTCATAAAATACATATCACCGTGAGTGCCAGGTTTATTTTTTTATAGGCTTGAGAGCCCATTTTGTATAAGGTAGTTGATACCCATTTTGTATAGGGTAGGGGGTACCCATTTTGTACCTATAGGGGTGAGGGGACTCACTGGCCTGCAGGTGATGTATTTTGTATTTGGTGAAAACTGATGACACTATTTGATGATATATATATATATATATATATATATATATATATATATATATATATATATATATATATATATGGACATATATCTTTGGATCTTTCATGTCTACATGTGTTTGATGTTTTTGATGATGTATGATGTCTTTTTTATATGTTGTGAGAGAGGTATGATGTATATATGATGATGTTTTAATGTGATAAATGACAATCTAATACTAGTTTAGCCATGCTATTTTCTATTTGATTAAATTTTTTGGGAATATGTGTAAAATGTGATTGTATCAAAGTTGCAAGATAAGAGTCTAACTTGAAGGTATTTGCGAAGAATAGCGATCCGCGAATGTGATATACAATGTTGAGCTGTAGGACAACAAGTTAGGAATATAATAGAATGCTAAGGTGATAAATGGCGGTGGTGGCCTCGTGAAACCAATGTGATGATGTATTCAACAGTTGTTGGTGGTGAGCCCAAACATATATTCTTTGGAGTGGAGCAATAATACGTGTGAGGGGGTATAAGGGGCCTGGTATCCCGATATCTAGGGATAACCAGGAGATCATGTCACGAGGCACACATGGTCCTAGACATGAATACGAGGCTTGATTGACTTGAGCATGGCCGTTTGAGACCCCATCTTTCTTCTTCAGCTAGCTTTGTCCTGTCAGCGGTACTAGCCTCCATCACTTTACCGACTTTGGGCTTGCATCAGAAAAGGCTCTCTTGCTTCATGGGAAGTAATTGGTCAGAGGCATCATGGTGTGTGTCATATTTGATCATTATAACCTTCTTATGTATGCATTAGATCTCTTTCATCTCGGATAACTGCTTGGAACTTACACAAATCCACTTGACCATTGTTGCAGGGTGAGTGATGGGGTAGCTTGTCAGAGTTGGTATTCATGGGTTTAGTTATCACCAAGAGTTTGCAGAACCATCATCAGCTCCCACCATATTATCACTCTTACATCTTAAAACCAGCTCATCCATCCCATTCCCCTAGTCTAGCCATTAGGATGACCATCGAGGTACATCTGTCTTGTGGGAAGAAGGGGCTAAAGGCCGGTAAAGAAGCGGTAAAAGATAAAATCCATAGAATGAAAACCTAGAGATGCTTATTGTGGGGGATCCCCGAAGGCAATAAAAGCCTCTCGATAAAAGCTGAGGGACCCTAAGAAAATGATAAATAAATAAATGCAAGAGATAACCAAGAGGATGGGAGTCTCAACTGCAGCCATTATTATGTTCATAGGTATTTAAGCGGTATGACATTGCCATCATCGGTCGCAAACCAAGGCGGTGACCTTTGGTTGCATGGCCAAAGGAAGGAAGTCTCATCGAGCCAGCCCTCTCATTTCTGAGAAGATACTAGTGAGTGGCAACTCTATCATTTCATGCTGACAAGGCTGATTAATCCTCTTCGTCAGAAGCTTGTGGTAAAATACCAAATAAAGAAGATAAGGCAATAAGGGCTTGGAAAAATTGCATCCATAGTAGTCTGACTTCGCCTCCTACAAAGGCACCCACAGACTGACCTGAAGCCCTAAATTACGACTATGACTAGACATCCCAAAAAACCACATCACATCACTATACATGGTTTGAATATTAACCCTTGGGCTTTCCACTTATTGGGTATTAGCCCAATAGGTTGCCCTTTTGGTTTCCTTAGCTTTGTATAGTGGAGTGCAGTAGCAGGGTCTTTGAGCACTATGACTAGACATCCCAAAAAACCACATCACATCACTATACATGGTTTGAATAACCCTTGGAGGAAACTTTCCATTTATTGTGGGTATTAGCCCAATAGGTTGCCCTTTTTGGTTTCCTTAGCTTTGTATAGTGGGTCTGTGTAGGGTCTTTGAGCTCTTAGAAGATTTGTTAGGGATGTTATGCATATATTTGATAATTTTAATGATGAGATGTGATTTACATTGCTATGATGTCTTGGAATGATGATCCCCTGGAGGGCGTAGCCTTTGATGTGGATATTTCTCAAACAGGTGCATCATCAGTGGATATTTCTCCTTGACTATCTCATCTGGGCAGCAATATGTGAAAGGGAACTTCTTTGACTTGATTTATTACCCTTAGCCCTTCATTGACCTAGATTGCTTAGGGACGTCTCCCTTGGACTAGCCCTCCTAAATAGAAAGATCCCCCCATCAAGGTGACAGTGGGTGGGGAAGCTCCTGTTACGCTGGTTTCAAGCCATGACTCAAGCTATCTTAACCTCTCTTACAAACCGTGTGATAACAGGCCCAAGAGGCCAAAGCGAGATTTTGTGTCCAACGGCTAGCACCATCAACATAACCTATGTGGTAGGCTGATGAAGGATTCATCTATCAATAAAAAGGATGATAGATCATACATGAGGAGTGGTGGTGAAAAAGAAGACTAAAAACATTACAAATATGTACAAATAAAAATCCTATGGTAGAATGGATACACTCAGGCATACAACTTCTTTAAGTACAACTTGTTGATGGTTTCTTTGAGAGGATATCCTTTTGAAGAGGTCAGGATGTATGCACCTTTAGTGAGGCAGTGTTGGATAATGTAGGGTCCATGCCATAATGACTCGAATTTCCCATGGCTGAGAGTATCGTGGGCGATATCATAAGCTAGGACGAGATCTCCTTCATTGTATGAACAAAGTTTGACATGGTTGTCGAAGGTGGCTTTGGACCATTTTTTAGCTGCCTCATTGTTCTGTAATGAATATCGACGATCTTCATCCAACGACTCTAAGGTCAACAAGCGCTTCTCCATTGGAGTAGTGTTAGGTAATAGCTCGATGGAAGTGCGTAACGTGGGAATTTTTCATTCAATAGGGAGGGTGGATTTGATCCCATGGACAAGGTAGAACAATGTAAAATTGGTGGTAGTTTTGACTGCCATGCAATGAGCCCATAACGCGAAAAACAACATATGATGCCAGTTGGTATTTTTTGTTGATGGTATGTTGTAGCATGGTTTTGAGGCCTTTGTTGACAGCCTCGACCTATCCATTCTACTCAGGATAGTATGGGGAGGAAAAGTCATGGGAGAAGCCTAACTTTTATGAGATTTCTGTGAAGATATCGTTCTCAAAGTGTTTACCGTGATCATACACTAACTGTGGGGGACAACGAATAGGGTAATGACGTGGTTGAAGAAAAAACACGCTGCTGTGTCAGTGGTATTGTTGAAAGTGGGCATGGCTTTGTCCCATTTGGTAAAGTAATCAACTGCCACAACAATGTACTTGTGTCCATTACTGGATGGAGGATTGCAAGTCATGAAGTCTATGCCCCATTTGCAGAAGGGGTTGGACATGATGACTGGATGTAGAAGAGTGGGTGGCACTCATGCTTTGTTTACATAGAGCTGGCATTTGTCGCATCGCTTGAAAAAGTGGATGCAGTCATGAAATAGCGTGGGCCAGAAGTACCCTGCTCGAATGATTTTTTGGGCAGTGGACATACCCGAGAGGTGACCGCCGCAAGTACCACTATGGAAATCATTCAATACTCTGTCGGCCTCTTCAATGGTTAGACATCAATGAAGAATGGTATCGAACCCACGTCGATATAAGACATCTCTGATGAGGAGGTATCGAGGGGCCTGATGGTGAATGCACTGACAATCATATAGAGAGATATGAGAACCAAAATTCTGTGTCCGAAGGTAGATGAGAAGGTCGCCATACCAAGGGTCATCAGAGGGGATGAAGAATAGGTGTTCATCGGGGAAATCTGTATTGATGGGTGAATCTTTAGAATTTGAGGGAAAAGATGTGATGAGTTTGGTGAGGACACACACTTTCTTTCTTTTGGGAGTTGAGAAATATAGATCGTATTCCTGGAGGATAACGATCCAACGGACAAATTTTCCATTAATTTGTCGTCAACTAAGAAAGTACTGCATGGGGTTGGAATCTTCTGTGACTTTGGTAGTTCGAAGCAGGATATAGTGTCGGAGTTTTTGGATTGTGAGGACAACTACGAGGGTGAGTTTCTCATCATCATTATATTTCAAGGGTATCCATGAAAGGCTTTTACTGATGTAGTAAATGGCATTCTCACGCCCATCATCCCCTAATTGGACAAGGACTCTTGCTACTAAGATGACTGAGGCTGGCAAGTAGAGGATGTAATCATGATCATAGTCTAGAGGAGTTATCAAAGGGGCTTTGGATAATGCCTCTTTCAAATAATCAAAAGCGGTTTGAGCATGTTCATCCCATTGAAATGGGATATCATTATTCAATAGGTGGAGGAAACCATGCGTGCGAGTGGTTTAATCTGGGACAAAGCGACGTAAAAATCCTTGTAGGCTCTGCAGTTGGCACAAATTCCTAGGTGGTGTAATTTTCGTGATAGCTTGGACCTTGAGGGGGTCCACCATGATGCCATGTTGGGAGTGTTGGGCTCTAAATATGTCCTAAAAAAAACCTCTATGCATCAACCAAAGGTAGGCGCTAGCACAAGCATTTTACTTGTCGCCTACGTAGGTTCTTACCTTCCATTTTCAATACCCAGCCTCGAGAGATGCAACACCTATAAAGGAACAACAATCATAAAGGGAACGACAGTTTTTCTATTCAAAGGAACAACACGACCTGCGAAAGGAACATCAATCGTAAAGGGAACAACAATTGTTCTATTCAAAGGAACAACACGACTTGCAAAAGGAACAACAATCGTAACAAAAGGAACAACAGTCGTTACATTGGGCCGAACTAATGTTGAATTAATTGTATTGTAGTATTTTCCCAACTATCTAATTTGTCAACCCGAGGTTCGTAAACTGACGAAGCACACGCAAAGTACATGCAAGATTTAAGTGGGACTAATCTAATCTAATATTTAAGCTACAACTGAAATTGAATCATTAATCTAACACACGACTTGGAATTGAATTAATCTAGTTGCATAAATGAAATTAATCTAGGAATGAGAAATTGCGTGAAGGAATTAATCTAGAAATGGAGAACTACATGAAGGAAAATCAAGTACAACATGTGAAGAATTGAATGACACAACAACATATGTGAGCTCACGCCATTGAAGCAATCTTCTATTACAATAACCAAATCAATCTTCATAACAAAATAATAAAAGCATGAAAACCAAAACCATGAATCAAAGCTAAGAATCCCTCTCTCTTTCAAATACTAATGATTACCATTAATGTCTACTCCAATTCTCTACTTACAACTAATTGAATTCTAATTGCTCCTAATTGAATTCTCATGAAGAGAGAGCACTCGCTTTTATACATGAGAGCCTTGAAGATAAGATAACCATATCATTATTATAGATCCACTTTTCTCTCAACCTATTTCCCATTATTACATAATATAATCCCTTTAAATCCTCACACATATCTCTCATATATCTTGGATAAGATATTCCAACCAAATCTCCATGATATTCTCCTTGGAATGGGCTTGAATTATCTCCTCAAATATTGAAATGGTGGAGGAAGTATT
>SNQJ01S0026474.1:69977-91015 GCA_010110895.2 Picea sitchensis | reverse complement strand
ACTGTCCGCATAGGAAAAAAAATAATGGGAGGGTCTAAAACGTCCATGAGGCTACCACAACCAATGATGTGGCTAGGAGCAAGCCACAAATTTATGTAGCCTTGGATAATAGACAAGCTAACCACCAAGCTTCAGTGGTGGAGATGGAAGGTATGATTTACAACCATCCCGTTTCCATTTTAATTGACCTTGGTTCTAATTTGAGTTATGTTTCCCCTGAAACTGTTGAGAAAGGTAAATTGCAACAAGTTAAACATGTTAAATCATGGCTGGTAAACCTATCCACTGGAACCAAAATAAAAGTAATAGAGGTCATACCAACATGCCAATTCGTTATAAGTGGGTTTGGCACCCAAGCGAACCTAGACATACTTCCTTTAGGATCATATGACCTATTGATTAGCATGGACTAGTTGGATTCCCACAAAATCAAGTTGGATTGTTACAGTAAAACTTTGGAGTGTGAAAATGAAGAAGGAAGAAGGGTAACCCTACAAGGGATTCAAAATCCTGTCTCAATGAGACAAATATCATCCCTCCAAGTGAAGAAGTATTGCAGAAAGGGATGTCCCTTGTATGCAATACAAGTACAAAACTCTGTTGAGAATGACAAACCCATCCTAAAGGGCCATCCCATATTAAGAGAATATCAAGATGTATTCCTAGAAGAGGTTACAGGTCTACCTCCAAGAAGGGATATTGAATTTTCAATAGAAATTGTACCAGGAGTGGTGCCAATGTCTAGAACACCCGATAGAATGAGTACACTAGAACTAGTTGATCTCAAACTACAGCTGAAGGAGATGTGGGACAAAGGATACATTCGTCCTAGTGTGTCCCCATGGGAGAAACAACCTTGTTTGTGGAAAATAAGGATGACACACTTAGATTATGCATAGATTATAGACAACTCAATAAGATTTCCATCAAGAATAATTATCCCTTGCCAAGGATCGATGACTTTTTTTGATCAATTAAGGGGTGCTACAATATTCTCCAAGATTGACTTGAGGTATGGATACCATCAGGTCCGAATTAAAAATGAAGACATCCACAAGACATCCTTTAGGACAAGATGTGGTCACTATGAATTTTTGGTGGTGCCATTTTGGCTTACCAATGCAACAACCACTTTTATGTGCTTAATGAATAATGTATTCAGAAATTTCTTGGATAGGTTTTTGTTGGTTTTCATTGATGATATCCTAATCTATTCCAAGAATAGGGAAGAACATGAATAACATCTCAAGCTAGTACTCTAAGTACTAAGAGAACATCAGCTCTATGATAAGCTTAGTAAGTGTGATTTTTTCCAGAAACAAGACCATTACTTAGGCCATGTTATTTCAGAGGAAGGATTGGTAGTTGATCCTGAAAAGATTAAATCCATCATGGATTGGCCTACCCCAAAGGATGTATCTGATATCAAATCCTTTATGGGCCTATCAGGATACTATAGGAGGTTCATAAAGGGATTCTCCAAGATTGGTTTCCCAATCACCTCCCTTCAAAAAAACGGGGTTAAATTCATTTGGACATTAGAATGTGAAGAAATATTTCAAGAGATGAAGTACCTTCTAACCAATGCACCTATGCTGAATATTGTAGACCCAAACAAGGACTTATTTGTGTGTACAAAAGGAGTCCTTATGCAAGAAGGACATGTGATTTGTTATGAATCCAGAAAATTGAATGAACATGAAGTCAATTATGTGACCCATGATATGGAATTGGTTGCCATAGAGCATGCCTTAAAAATGTGGAGGCATTACCTCTTAGGTAGAAGATTTGTACTTATGACAAAACATAGTGGTTTAAAGTATTTGTTTGACCAACCAAAACTCAATGTGAGACAAGCTAGGTGGATGGCTCTCCTTAGTGAGTTTTATTTTGAGATCAACCATATTAAAGGAAAGGAGAATAGGGTGGTTTATTCCCTTAGTCGAAGTATGGAAGTGGTCCACTTGGAATTTGTAAGCACAAGTGAATAAGACATCAAAGTGAGAGTCAAAAGTGAACAAGAAACAAATGCATTTTTCAAGACCGTGACATCATACCTAAAGAAAGAGCCCACATGGATGAAGTATGAAGGCTATCATATGCTCAATGATGTCTTGCTAACTTACAAGGGAAAGTTTTATATTCCAAATTGTGACGACTTGAAGAGGTTTGTAATGGATGAACTACACAAAATACCATATAATGGTCATACTGATTATTATAAAATGATCACGGCCACTAGGAAACTATTTTATTGGCCCGGACTGAAAAAGGACATAGTTGATTACTTAGTTAAGTTTCTAGAATGTCAGCAAGTCAAGGAAGAGCACTAGCACCCATCAGGGATGTTTTAGCCCCTCGCAATTCCGAATGGAAATGGGAAACCATCTCCATGGATTTCATCATAGGATTACCAAGATCAACCAAATAGAACGATGCCATCTTGGTAGTTTTGGACAAAATGAGAAAGGATGCTCACTTCATACCCATCAAGTCAACTTGCAAGGAAATATATATTTCCAACATTTTCATGAAAGAGATATTCAGACTGCATGGCATGCCTAAGGAAATTATATCCGACAAAGATACAAAATTTACTTCAAACTTTTGTAAATATCTGTTTGTTGGTTTTGAAACAAAATTGGTCTTTAGTACAACCTATCACCCTCAAACTAATGGGAAAAAAGAGAGGGTAAACCAAGTATTATAATACATGCTAAGGATTCATGTAATGCATCAACCCAAGAAGTGGGAGGACTACCTACCACTGGTAGTGTTTTCCTACGACAATGGCTATAAAGAATCATTAAAAATGAGCCCTTTTGAAGCCCTCTATGGAAGACAATACAGCATTCCAATAAGCTAGAACAACCTAGTAGATAGGGTTACAATCAGGCCATATATTCTAAAGGAAATGGAACAACAAGTAATTCAGATTAGACAAAATCTGAAGATAGCCCAGTATAGAAAAACGAGCTATGCAAACATGAAAATAACTCCTAGAGAGTTCAAAGTAGGGGATCATGTGTATCTTCGTTTTAGACCCAAGAAAAGTTGTTCGAGGATGGGAGCTTGTGCCAAGTTGGAACTTCGGTATTGTGGACCCTTTGAAGTTTTGGATAGAGTGGGACTAGTAGCCTATCGACTAGCACTTCTTCCCACAGTGAAGGCACAAAATGTTTTCCATGTTTCTTTTTTAAAGAAGTATGTACATGATTCTAATCATATTATTGACTGGTCTGTGATTTAGGTGGAACCCGAGGGATAATTCCTTCCAGAACCTAAATTCATAATAGACAGGAAGGAAACCCCACTCAATAACAAAACCATTGCACAGGTCAAGGTGCAGTGGAAACGGTTTGGCCCAGATGAGTCTACATGGGAAATGGAGGATTCCATGAAACAAACATATCCATTTTTTCTTACTTCTATACATACATAGCACACCGGTATATAAAACATTGAGGATGATGTTCCTTTAAGGGGGATGGGATTGTAATACCTCTGTTTCCCCCAATTTGTAAATATAACTATAACTGTCCAAGAGACTATGGCAGACTAAATATGTGTGATTGTTTGATTTGATGAACCTTTGTATAAAAGGGTCAATGTATGAATTTTCTTTTATTAATAAAAATTGGATATCTGTTGCACCACTGATGAAAGGGGGGGGTTTTCAAGATATACCATGGATTCTATGAGAGATATGGTGAGGGAAACCAAGAATGGTTGATATGACCCTCACCAAACCAGTACCTACTGGGTGTAATTTATCAATAGTCCGATGACCCATAAATGAATTACCAGTCAGGATGGTAGTTGGAAGGCCATCCTCAAGAATTAATGAGGATATGGGGAAGCGTACCCATATGCAAGGATTTCATACCTGACCACGAATTGGGGATTAGTACCCATGCAACCTTGATGAGGAAGGCAAGAAATGAGGTAATTCAGGGGACAAAGATATATCTGCAAGAAAGAAGAGTAGAGAGAACAATCTGGAGAAGAGAAGAGAAGCATGTTTTCGACTCTGGAGTTGAGAGAAAAACTAATAAGCAATCTTGTTTTGGCTATAAGAAGCCTTGGGAAGGGTTTCTCTACAAGCTGATAAATGACGCTGACAAGTGACTGCGGAAGTAGTTGTGCAGAAATCCTTTATTGGAGTAGAGAAAATTGGTTGCCAATTTCCTATGGGGGGAGGAGAGTAACCTCTATCCTTGACTTTTGTGGAGAAAGTAGAAAGAATATCTCTCAGACCATCATGGTTTAGCTCAGGGGTGGCCAATGGTAAATCCATTAGGAGTGGTTGTGCCTATGGTTGGGAGGAAACAATCACTCTTTTCAGCAGTCGCTTCACATTCTCCATTTCTGATAAGTATTATCATACTCTATGTATATATTTATTTGATGTGATGATGAAATGTTTGTGTTTATGGTTAAGTATTTTAGTATTTGAACAATTATTATAAATGCTCATTTAATTCTATAAACTTCTATATCTATATGGTCTTTGATTTATCTCATTTTAGCTTCTATAGATTCATGGGATGTGAATCTACATGAGATTCAGGGTAGGAGTAACTAAAACATCTAAGTCATACCAATATTTTGAGTTTTCCTTAGCAGGAATGTCAGGTTCAACTCTGTAGGAGAAAGYTGTTTCCTTTAGAATATCCACCCATCAGACTGAGGGCTCATGCCCATGTCMTTAACCCATTTGTTTTTAAAATKATTAGTGCTTAGCCCATAAGAATTTCCAAAGGACCCATATGAACAGGGTCAGGAAACCCTGCGCTAGTCCGAAAGGAGCTAGCCCTTTTTGGCTTCGGGACTTCAGAACTTATGATTCCATAATCTTAGAAAATAACCGAAGGATGGAGTCATGAATTGATGAGGTCCGTAGATCTGGGAATCTAGCAGAGATATCTCTTAGCCATTGAATTAGACCTAGGAAGGGTAATGTTAAGTGCTTCGGCGAAGTTCCACTTCGGGAGAAGAGGAGTGGTCTAGCGCAAAACATTCTGAATACCAGAGTCCCAAAGTAATGTGGACCATTGATAATAGAAGGAAACGTGTCCATAGATCAATGACTATCCAGAAGTTTGGGTATTCGGTAGTATAGGGATGCGTGAGTTTCCTCGAAGCTTTGCAAGCCGGAGTAAATCTTGTCGTGAATGCTAGGTGAACGTGGCAAGAGATGCTATAGTTCAGAGACTTGGTACTCGAGAGGAACTTGGCCAAGATTTTTCAAGGTTTGAAAACTCCCAAATTCATGAATGACGTAGTGAATCTCAGTTGTTGATAGGTAGAGGACACGTGGCTCTAGATCCGAGAGTCTAGAGACTTGGCTCTTCGGGGGATTTGCAATGTGAGAATTTGTGAAGTCCGAAACCCCAAAGTAATGGAGTTCATGGATATGAGGACTACGTGGAATCTTAATGACCATGAGGTCGAAGGGTTAGGCAACTATTAATCCAATATGACGTGGCATCCTAACGTCATTTAATGTGATGTGGAACCACATTACAAGTGACACGTGTCACCGAGATATGGACGATTCATAGACCCCTTATTCCTATTAAAACATGACACATGTCACCCCCTATTGAGGACATGTATCACCCATGTCCCTCGTCACGTTTTAGCTTTGGGTTCATGCCTACCTGACCAATGTGGTTGGTGACGTGTTCGAGACTCCAGGAGTTTGGATAACTTTGGGAGCTTGAAATATTTTGGGCTTGGTACAATATAGGAACGTTCAATGTAAAACCTCGAATGTCTATCACCGAAGGGCCAAGGTTATGTGGCGAGATTTTGGGACCCGAGGAGTCTAGATAATTTCATGAGTTCGGAATATTTGGGCACAATATGGTAAAGGAACGTTGAACGACGATCGTTGATCATCAAAATTTGAACGTTCAATGACGATCTCTGATTTTTGAATGACCAAAACAATCAATGTCGATTGTCAATTACCGAATGCCGAAAAAGGGACGTTCAACCTAAAACACCGAGCGCCGATCTCCGAATGGATAAGACCATGTGGAAAGATTTTGGGACTTTGGGCAGTCAGAAAAAGGGGCGTTCAATGCTAAACGTCGAAGACCCCAACTACTAATTTCCTGGATAACTTCGGGAGGCACTAACTTGCATACCATAGCTCAAATTGTAGTGCGGTGATGACAGTTAGAAAGATTGTGGAGAGAAATAGCCAATTGAGATCCTGGAATTAGGATTTGAGATAGTAAGGAAAACCAAAACATTGATGCCCCATCCCTAGAAAGGGTATTGAGGGGTTGGGTGTGTTACAATAGACCATAGTGGGTTGATATATTTGTTTGATCAGCCAAAACTCAATGCTAGACAAGCTAGGTGGATGGCTCTCCTTAGTGAGTTTGATTTTGAAATCAAACATATTAAAGGAAAATAAAATAGGGTGGTTGATACCCTTAGTAGAAGTATGAAACTGATTCACTTGGAAGTTGTAAGCACCTGTGAACCAGACATCAAGGAGAGAGTCAAAAGTGCACAAGAACCGGATGCATTTTTCAAAACTATGAAATCATAACTAGAGAAAGAGCCCACTGGGATGAAATATGAGGGCTAACAATTGTTGAATGATGGCATGTTAACTTACAAAGGTAGGTTGTATATTCCAAATTACAACGACTTGATTAGGTTCATAATGGATGAACTACATAAAATACCATATACTGGTCATCCTGGTTATCAAAAAATGATCACAGCCACTAAGAAACTATTTGATTGGCCCACACTAAAAAAGATAAAAAAGGACATAGTTGATTACTTATCTAAATGTATAGAATGTCAACAGGTTAAGGCAGATCACTGACATATAGCATGGTTGTTACAGTCCCTACCAATTTCCCAATGGAAATGGGAAACCATCTCCATGGATTTCATCACAGGATTGCCCAAATCATCTAAGAAGAATGACACCATCATGGTAGTTGTGGACAAAATGAACAAGGTTTCTCACTTTATCCCCATCAAGTCGACTTGCAAGGAGATATATATTTCCAATATATTCATGAAAAAAATATTTAGACTGCATGACATGCCTAAGGAACTAATATAAGATAGATACAAAATTTACTTCAAATTTTTGGAAATGTCTGTTTGATGGTTTTGAAACTAAATTTCTATTTAGTATAGATTATCACCCTCAAATTGATGGATATATAGAGAGGGTAAACCATGTTTTAGAGAACATGTTAAGGATTCATGTGATGCATCATCCCAAGAAGTGGGAAGACTACCTACCACTGGTAGAATTTGATTATAACAATGGTTGTCAAGAGTCATTGAAGATGAGTCCTTTTGAGGCTCTCTATGGTAAATAATGCAATATTCTAATCATCTGGAATAAACCAGTAGATATAATTACACCCGGGTCAGACATGATAAAATAAATGGAACAACAAGTAGTTCAAATAAAACTGAATCTGAAAATAGCTCAGGATAGATAGACAATATATGCAGACACAAAAAGGACTCCTAGAGAGTTCAAAGCAAAGGATCATGTGTATCTCTGAGTTAGGCCCAGAAAAAGTTCCTTGAGAATGAGAACTTGTGCCAAGATATCACCTCGGTTTTGTGGACCCTTTGAAATTTTGGACAGAGTACGACCTGCAACATATAGACTAACACTTACTCTCACAGTGAAGGCACATAATGTTTTCCATGTTTCATTACTGAAGAAATATGTACATGATTCTAATCATATAATTGATTGGTCTATGATTCAGGTGGAACCAGAGGGAGAATTCCTGTTAGTACCATAATGCATAATGGAAAGGAAATAAATCCCACTCAGGAACATAACCATTTCACAGGCAAGGTGCAGTGGAAACACTTTGGTCCATATGAAGCTACATGGGAAATGGAGGATTCCATGAAACATGCATAGCCATTTTTGTTCATTGCTTCACATAAACAACACAACGACAAATAAAATAATGAGGGTGATTTTCTTTTAAGGGGGAGGGGATTGTGATAGCCTTGTTTTCCCCAGCTTGTAAATATAACTATAGCCCGATAAAAGACTATGGGTAGACTAATTATGTGTGGATGGAATTGATGAACCTTTTGTTATAGAAGGTAATGTATATATTTCTGTTACTAAATAAAATGGAAGATGATGCATAACTGTTGAAATGGTTTCCAAGGTAGATCATGATGCACGAGAGAGATGGTGATGGGAACACGTAATGGTTGAGATAACCCCTACTAGATCAGTACTTTGCTATATTTAATTTTTTTAGACCCAAAATAGTCCTCTGACCCAAAGAATTTAATTACCAATCAATATGGTAGTTGGGAAGTCTTCCTCAAGAGTCAATGAGGAAATGAGTAGAGTACCCATCTCGAAACTTTCCGACCTGACCCACGAAATTGGGAATTGGACACACAAATATTTCTGAGGAAAGAAAGAAAAGGTAGGAAAATCATGAGCAAAAGAGAGGATGTAAGGAGGAATGGGTCTGGTGACCATTTTGAAATAGGGGGAGCATGTGTAGCTTGCTGGTTCTGAAGAGAATTGAAAAATGAATTTGTTTCTAGGTACAAGAATTATTGGGAAGAATTTTCTAAACACGCTGATAAACAAGGTTGCAGAGAAGATGAGTGACTGAGGAAGCACTCATTGTAGACCCCCTTGCTTAGTGGAGAGAAAAACGATCTTCCAAGTTCCTGTGGGAAGATGAGAATGATCTCTATCCCTGGTTGTTGCTGAATAGAAGGAAGAGTCTCTCTCAGAGCATCATGATTTAGCTAGGGGGTGGCCAGTGGTAAATCCATACAATAGTTGTTGTGCCTATGATTGGGTGCAAAAGGGAACCCCTTTCAATAGTTGCAACACTATATGGTTTCTAGATAAGTATATTTTGTTAAATCTCTATATTGTTTAGATCAAAGAAAATTATATACCATGTTTTAGAACTGTGTAAGTTTAATTTCTAACAAAAGTGACTTGAGAAATTTAAGTAAAATGAAGAGAATGTCTTAGTTGAAGCTCATTTGATTTAATTCCTTATCTCTTGACTATCTGTGTGTTTAAATCAGATTTTTGGGAGTGAATGTTGTGGTTGACTGCAATGCACAATTTAATGCATGTTTTGGCAATGATGATTGAATGGTTAAAAATATCTATAAAACATCTGAAGGAAGAGATAGTGATTTTATGTATAATGGTGTTCTATTTTAGCTTGTACTCAAGACTTATTACATAAAACTAAGAGTATATCAGATTTGGGTTTGGACTATAGGGAAACAACCCAAACATTTAAAAATGAAAAAACAAATCGTTATAAATAGGTAGTAAGGAAAACAATTTTGGAATTATACATGACACTTCTTACTTGAATTCAAAGTACAAAATACCTTTAGATTTCATTTGGGAATTAATAACAATTATGCTAAACTTGAGAAATCTCCTATAAATTCAAATCTCCTATAAATTTGGGAAGAATCCCCTTAAATTTTGGTGGGCAGTAAATCCTGGTAGAAATACTGAATTTCACTGTGAAGGAAATTATTGCCTTAGGACCAATTTCATTAAATCTAAGTAAGGAAATTAAAGCTCGGTAAGAAGGAGAAAGTTTTCTCATTTACCCATGAAGAGGAAGATATATAATTACTTTTTTAATTTCCATGGTAAGGAGATTTCCTTGGATTAGGATTTTATTTTATTATTTTAAAATCCTTGGAAAATAAGAAATAGATTTCTTTTCCTTTTAATTAAAAGTTTAATTAAACAAAACTTCAAATTAAACCTTACTATGTATTGAATAGTGTAGGGGAATGTTAATATAAATGACATAAAATTATTAGTGTAGATGTGCATTCCTATTCTTTCTGGGAAAAGATGAATAATGACAAAGCATGGTAAAATTCCTAATTTTACCATTTAAATATTTGATAGTTAAATAACTAGCACAACCGCTAACTCGCGGTTGGTGGACGCCGAACGACCGATTAAAAAAAACTCTTGCGTTAAAAAAAAACCCAGTGAAAACGCCAGGCCCATGCATGAAGAAACTGTGAACTTTCTAGCCCATCACAAAAATAGTGGCTAAATCCCACACAGAAAACAAACCCTCCATATCTCAGCCACTTACGGACAGTTGAAGAATTCCAAAAGTTAATCATTTAAACGTGGAAATCATATGATGTTACAGTAATTTCTTAATATGATTAGGTAAATGTTAAAAAGTAAACAGGTTAACGGATGCATTTATAAATGCAAAGAAGTTATCAACAATAAATCTGACTCATTGCTTTTGGAGGACGACTAAGAATATGCCAACATATTCAATGCATGACCATCAGATTAGAATTTAAGATTAAAAGATCATTAATTGTGCCCATCTCCAATAGGTATACGCCTTTCGGCGTAATAAGAATTATAAATATCACATATTAAATCTATGAATCTCTACCTGGTGCGAGAGAATGGAAATATATAATTTGTATTTTTTTATGTAAAAGATCCAACAATGCTAAGTTTACCTACATTCATAATTCACACTCTACACAAATGGCCCTGCATTCCTGAATGAATTTCTTGAGATTGTGTTTTATTTCTAAAGGGATTAAAGTATGAGAAATTATCATATTTCCTTTTCTTTTTACAGTTTAAAATTAATTGTAAGAGAAAAATAAATCCCTTCGAAGTGTGGCCTATGGTGCTAACATTAAAAATTATACTCAATAAATATTTG
Source organism: Picea sitchensis (assembly GCA_010110895.2). Lineage (NCBI taxonomy): Eukaryota > Viridiplantae > Streptophyta > Pinopsida > Pinales > Pinaceae > Picea > Picea sitchensis. The sequence continues at coordinate 80,273 of SNQJ01S0026474.1, read as the reverse complement.
TACCATACCTCTTTCAGAGTTGACCATTAGGAGGTTTGAGACTAGAGCATGCAAGTAAATTTTGAAACCACCAGGATTATAGCCTAGACATTTGAGACTTTAAATAAATTATAATATAATATTTTTTTTCAGAGTTATGAATGGAGCACAAAAATACCAAGACCAAAAGACTATTCGGAGTTGACTATTTAGAGTGGATCAGAGGGATTCTTATAGCAAATCCCGAAGCCATCAAAGCAATGGAATGGATGTTATATAGTTTTAAATGAATATATTAATCTTAAACCCTACTCTCTTGTGATTGGGGTTGGAGTGTTGAGAGGAGTACACGTTCTTCAAGTTCAAATTGGTTTAACATTTATTGCATATAAGAAAATAATGCAAAGATCAAATCCTTCGGAGTCTGGCCATCAGATTTATGAGGAGTGTGCTTATGAAAGGAGTCTAAAATTAATGATATATCGTATAATATTTAAATATATTATTTTCCCCTTCTCTCTCTCTCTCTCTCTCTCTCTCTCTCTCTCTCTCTCTCTATATATATATATATATATATGTTAAATTATGTGAATTTTGGTGTGGAGTTACATGCTGAGAGAGGGAAGTGAATTATAAAAATTAATTGAGGTTAATCAAATTTAGTATATGTTGGTGTAATTAACCTTATCATGTTAAGTAGTGAATTATATACATTAATTAAGGTTAACCAATTTAAGTTTGTTATGGCCTAATTAACCTCATCCTATTATAATATACTTACTTATAATTATCTTATGAGTAATGATTAAATTAGTACTAAACTCCTTCTAAGGGAAAGAAAGAAAAAAGGTAAATACCCATTAATTACCAGGTCTGAATTATTAAGTAAATTATTTGGCTAAGAGAAAATTACATTTATAAGGATAATTAATTAGTGAATATTAATTATTCCTAATAGGGTTTTAGTAATTGGATACCAAAGAGTGGTATTCTATGAAATATCAATGAAGCATTTTAATTGGTTCATAGGAGAGGGAATATTCCTCAATACCATACTTGTCGGAGGGAAGAAAAGATAGTGCTGGAAAAAGGTCTCAATGACAAATGGTTGTAGGCCTACGTGGAATGAAATTTCACCGTGGGAGTTTAGGCTAGTGCCCCGTTGGGACAAGGGTATCACCATGTTAGTTGGCATGGACACAAAATGTCATGAGGATGCCACATGGAAGTAAGAGAGATGTTTCCTAAGTAAACTAGATAATATTTGGAGGGTCATAACCCTTGTCCCAGAGCTCAGTTCCGTCCAAACTTACTATTGTTGGAAAGATATTGATGAACAAATGATGGTGGAGTTGTGATAGAGTTGATTCAAGATTATTAAAACAAGAAAAAATTTAATACTCCATCTCCTAAAAGGTACTTAGGGGGTTGGGTGTGTGACATAGTGGTATTAGAGTGGGAAACAACACTTGGCTTTCTTGGGCTCATGAACGAGTCAAACTAAATTTTATTACAAAATGTTTAAGGGGTAACACCCTATCTTACCCCATTCATAAGAACCTTATTGTTGGGCCTCAAAAATGTCACTTTTCATCCACCTTTTCCTTCACTATTCCTTACATTTCATCGTCCCATTAACCTTCCATCATACCATTTCCATAATTATACTTGGGTTTCTCCTTATTATTTTCCATTGTATTCATTTTAGTATTATAAGTGAATTTATGGTTAAATATTAGAAAAATTACATATTCTCATTATATATCAAGGTTGGATGAGTTTGATGATGTGTGCATGCATATTTGAAGATTTTAACAAAGTCAAAATTCACCACCTATCCCCAAATTCGAATTACATCTTTGAAGATTTGAAGATAATCATTCAAGCATATTCAAAGGAGAAGATCATGGAGATTTTGATGGCATATATTATCCAAGATATTTGTGGAGGATTTGAAGGAATACGTTGAGAGAATAGTGGATCTGTAATTATGACACTCATGTATATAAGAGAGTGTTCTCTCTTCATGAGGGGCATCATGTTATCCATAGTTGGAGATCATGTATTTCATAATTTGGTCTTGTAATTAGGAGAAGGGGATTCTTAGCTTTGTTATTCTTTCATGCTTTTTCATTTGACTCTTGTAATATAATTTGAGATTGATATATTGTGTGATCTCACATATGTCTTTTGTCATTCAACTCTTCACATGTTGTATTGTTTTTCTAGATTAATTTCCTGCTTTCCTAGTTAGTCTTTCAATGCTTTCCTAGATTAATTTCATTTCAGCAATTTAGATTAGATTACTTCTACTTCAATCCTGCATATATAGTGCGCGTGCTTAGTAAGCCTATGAACCTCAGATTGACAAATTAAATAGTTGGGAAAGTACTACAACGGAATTAAACGACAATATTTCCACTTAACATTTTGGCGCCGTTGTTGGGGAAGCACGATGGATTGAGGTTTATCTTGATTTTTCATGTAAATGTAGATTTTAATTTCTGCAATTTCAATTTGTGCAACTGTGAAGAGGTTTTCATGTGTCTCAGCAAGTGTGATTTTCAATTTTCTTTATTTTGATTTGGGTGCTGTAAGAACCGCTTTTTCAATATGATTTAACTATGAGTATCATCTTGGAACAACTCGCTCAGATCCTTGCGAAAGTCAGGATCTTCTCTTCTCACGAAGAGGAGATATTGACAACAACCATGAGCTTAAATACTCCTCCAGAAACGAATGAGGAGTCAACATATGAGGAACTTGAGGAGGACAATGAGGAGATGCAACATGATCTAAGTGAGGGAAACTATGCCTACAAAAGCTATATCGAACAATGGTTTCAAGCGACTACCAGGTTAGATTCTTTTATTTTTTCTTTTTATTTTGTTAATTTAGAGTCTCAACAACATATTTCGCATCCTTATACATATTTCCAACCCGTAGTTGCAAAATTGAAAGATAATATATTCTCATTATTATTGCATGCTTGGCTCCACTGGAAATTTGACTACACGTAACTGATTCCTAAGATGTAATTAGCATAGAGTAGGTAGGCTTTAATTTTTAGTTTTTTGTTTTCATTATCAAATTTTGCTTTTACCTAGAATAAGTATGCTCTCCTTCGTGTTTCGTGCATTCATGAGGATCATAAAATAGGGATGATTTTGATTTCAAGAATGAATGTTTTTGCGTCCATCCTTTGACCTGCAAATAAGCATAATAAACAAATTTTTAGACGAATAAAAACAAAACCAAATTTTAAATGATGTTTCAGTGAAATTTTTTGATGTTACAGCATGCTGATACAATGGAAATTTTACATGCTGTTACATCGAAAATTTACATGATGTTACAACATGCTGGTACAATGAAATTTTACATGTTGTTACAATGAAACTTTACTTGCTGAAACAATGACGTTTATGCTGCAACAATGGTTGAAACAGTGTCACACCAACACTTTTCTTGTTTTTCATTTTCTGGATGAACTTTGTGTGTCATTTTGTGATCGATTGAACCATGTCTTCTCAATCTAGTTTATTTGTGGTTTGATCCACCATCCTTTCACCTTGATCTAGAATAAAATCTGCAAAAATAAAACAACATGATCATTTAGATTGAAGTCTTCACATCTATTAGATCTGCAGGTTTAAGGTGCATTGTCTGGCTCTCGCCAAGAAGAAAAATAATAATAAATTATAATAAAGCTAAACTATGATTGGGATTGATTGAATTGTGCTTTCTGGTCTTCCATGCTAAACCTACAAATGATAAATCTGAAAAATTTCCCCATCACACCTTCAATTAAAATCTGCAATTATCAAGGAAATGAGTGCAACAACAACATGCATCATCTAGTTTTCAATTTCTTCAGAGGTAATTGCCAGAAAACGTAATTGCCAGAAATGCATAACTCTTAAAACAAATGATTTTAAAACACATTTTCTGAGCAAACCGAGACGAAATAGAAAAAAATAAAACACAGGTTTTCTGGGGAACAGAGGAAATTAGGTACAATGTGAGCGATTTTCTGGATTTCACAACCATTTGGGTGAAATTCAGGGTTCTTCAGAGCTCTATTTTGCAGAGTGCGTGAGGGAAAAACGATTTGTTTTGAACTGTTTGAATACGACACCCTCCAAGAAGAAGAATTCAAATTAATAACAAACTCTGCTCCACATGGCACGTGATCTAAGGTCCAATTTGATTTACTAATCAATTCTCTTTGGATTTTCATTGTTCCCATTAAACAATTAGAAAAAATGGATTTTTGGTTCTAATAATTCACATGATTTCTGTATGACAATTACAGTTTGTAAGGTTTTGTATTAGTATAATTTTCCCGCAATAATTGGTATTATTGTATTTTTGTTTGGGGTAGATAAAAAAAATTATTGTTTTGGTTTGTAATATAACAACAAAAATAATTAATAAAAATAACATTTATTTCTGTTTTTGTTAAAACATAAATAAACATTTGTTTTGTTTGTTTTGTAATTAAATTATATTTTATATATGTTTTTTTTTTGTTTTATTATAAAACAAAAAAAATAAAAACAAACAAAGAAAAAATAATAACTATTTTTGTTTTGTTTTATTATAAAACAAAAACAACAAAACAAACAAAGAAACAAAAAAAACTTATAAAAACATTATAAAAATAAAAATATTTTTTTTTTAAGTAAAAAAGTGGAACCTGCTATATTAAATTATCGAAGAAACTTTGACAAAATATACAGTGATAAAGGTCTGAGTCACCAAAAATGCTGCCGATTATCGGAAACCAACATAAGTGGAGAGCATGTAACAATAGCAAGATAAAATAGGAAACAAAGTAGCATCTGTCCTGCCCGGAGGAAACCAGGACATATGGCTATAGTCCAGATGGCATAAAACAGTAACATGATAAAACTAAGAACCAAGAAAAACATAAAGACCTAGATACCCGGTGACCTGTCGCCCTTGCTTGACTACCACGTGGACCCGATCGGGATGGAAAATGCTTGCGCGCAGAGAGGGCACCTTCACTTAGCTGGAACATTGGAATACGCGTCAAGGAGCAGGTCTAGACGCTGGCCCATGAGAAGGGCTCTATGCTCCAGGTCTGCCAAGTGGCCTCAGAGTTCGAACACCAGATCCAGATGCTCTGCACGGAGGAGAGAGCCATGCAAACCATTACCCACATCGTTGAGGGAGGCATTCCTCAATTCCACGGTCGCTCTAATTCCAGCGTCAAGCTCCATCTGCTTTGCACCATCCCCATCATCCTTCCTCGCCGAGCGATTGTTGTCCGCATTCACATCTACTCTGGTTTCCTGCATATCATGGCTGGTGGGGCTGTAGTCACCCGACCAGGGAATTTCCTCAACAATGCAGCTGGGGATATCATCAACCAGAGCGAAATTTGGGCCGCCTTCATCCCGGTGAGCCGCCTCCATGGCTCGAGTCTCCTGGGTGGTCGACAGGTCCTCTATGAATGGATCTTCTTCCACGTAACAGGTGGGAAATGCGTCCTCGGCCCCATCCTTCTGCCTGTCTCCCGACCTAATTTCCATGGCTTCGCTGCTACAACCAGCTCCCCTCTCCGCAATGATGGAAAGCTGCACCAATTTCTCAGCCCGCGCCTTCTTCCGGAGAATGGAGGTCGCCATTGCCAGAGCACGTTCCAACTTTTCTTTTCTTTGCCGCTGCACCTTGTGGGTGTACCAGGATGAGCCACGGCGAGGCCTGCCCCGCTTTCGAGCCATAGTTTCCAGGGAAAATATAATTGTACTAAGGGGTTGCAGCGAGAGGTGAATAAGCCAGGACGAGAAGGATGTCGGGTTGCACCAAGGCTCCCAGAAGAAGAGGAGAGCTGAAGCAAGAGCAGACCGACTCTGTCCAGGCACATAAAGAAGCCAAATGCCAGGAATTTCCTCACCAAAATGCAATGAGATGGGAGTGAGCCAGGTCGAGAAGGGTGCAGGACTGCACCAGAGCGCCCATGCGAAGAGGATAACCAAAGCAGGAGCAAACTCGCTCTGTCCCGGCACATAAGAAAGCAAATTACCAGAGGCCGAAGTCACCTGATACCCATTAAACCCTGTCATGCTGAGTGCGCTGTGAACGAGAGTGATCGCGCGAGGGAGGTGTCCCTCCATCGTATAGTTGCTGCTATGTCCGTCCACCATCGTTAATGTAGGCTTGTGGGTGGAGGCCATCGAAATTTATTCCATGGCTTAGTGCTAAGCCCAGTGTCACAGGAGTGCCGCGTGTCACCCCATCCGAGGCATAAAAATAAAAATATAAAAACACTTCAAAACTAAAATACAAATTTGCAAATGGACATTCTAAAAATTCCTGAGTTGTTTTCACGATTTATGTTTTTCTTTGAGTCACTGTCACATCAATCAAAGAAAAACAAGTATGAAAGGACAACAAGTATAAAAATGCAGTTTATTTCTATGAGTTTTTGGCATTCATACTTATTTCTGTTTTGCATGATATATTCTTCGCAAATCTCACAATTTTTATGCAGAAATTTGTACTAAGTTTTGCAGGAACGAGGACACTCGCACTTTGCTGCTGAAGTGATTTTCAAGAATCAAAAAATTCTTCAAAGAACACATGCTTTGATAGACATCTTGAAGGAGATGTTACACAAAAACATTTTGTTGTTACACATAAACATTTTTCTATTACACAGAAACTTTTTGTGCATCCTAATCTTTGTTGTTACATAGAAGCATTTTTCTATTACACAACAACTTTTTGCGCATCTTGATGTTTTCTGTTACACAACGAATATGTTGATACACTATCATTTCCTCTTTATCACTTCCTATGCTGCTGCACCAACATTTCCACTTTTTCACTTCCTACGCTGCTGCACCAACATTTCCACTTTTTCATTTTACATGTTGCGATACCCATATTTCCGCATTTTTCCAAATTTCATGCCGTGACACTATCCCATTTATCCATCAAAGATGATTAGTCATCCTATGTTGAATCCATCTTCCATTGCCTTAACTTTCATGACTTCACACATGCCTATTCCTTTCTGAGTTGCATACATCATTTCCTTTATCTTTTTCAGTTCATTTTTTCCATTCCAATTTTCCATCTGAATAAAACAAACTCCCTTTCCATGATTAAATTGCCTTGATTTCCTTGCCATAAACACAGTTTCTACTGAGATATTTCCATCTATAGTCCTACCAATCTTTTTACCAACTTGTGTTGACTGATGTGGGATTCCTTAAGGCCCACCTTTCAACAGTGTTGCCCCATCGACCTCGACACCTTATCTGGGATATAGACTAGAGTTCCTTTTGAGTACCTAGAGTATTGCATGCATTAATGGAAATTTATCTCTCTAGCAATCATGAGAATACATCAATGTCCAATGATCGTTAGATCTTGCAAGTGGCTCGACATCAACACATCTATTCACACCTCGCAAGATTTACTTGGGTACCTTGACACTCATTGACATCATTGGTGAGTTTTTCTCGCATTGGTTAACGACATTCATCAATGGCCGGTAATCCAATGATTTCTCTTCATGTTCGACATCGACACATTTATTTGCATGACTAGAATTGTACCATCGATTTGTAGCAGGTGAAGACTATACACTTTTTCACGATCCCCTCAGTAGTTGCAGCAGTTTGATTTCCGATCTATGAGAGTACCACAGTTCCATATTCTCTGCCTTCCACATTTCTCATGATTCAATAGTAGCAGTTCAGATTCCTTCACTTCCCATGATCCAGTTACAACAACAACAACATTAGCAGTTCTATTTTCATGATCCTGCAGCAGTGACATCTTCCATGTTATAGTACTAGCCATATTCCTATTTCATTGTTCATCATCATTATTGGTTAAGTGAAGGTATGCTATTTTCTAATCTTTCATCATGTAATTCCTTATTTTCTAGTAATGAATAACTTTGGAAAATTCCCTCACCATGCTCTATTCATTTTTCACTTTCATAACCTATGCCAAGTTGCATAAGGATATGCAACCACTTCAGTTGGGGGGGAGGGAACCCATATTCACTACATATTCATTACCATTATTCCATTTCACCATCTCATCAGTCCATTTACAATTCACTAACATTTCTTCTTCGACGACACTTTGTTGCATTTCGATTGATATACATATTGGCATGATTCATAAAGATAAAGTAAAGGCTTTCTTATACATAGTGATACTTTCTTATGCACATTGATAACTTATTATTTCCAGTGAGTATATGGATAAATTATTACAACAAGAAAACAAATAAGTGAAATGAATGTTGTTAACACAAGAACCAACATCTTTTGTATTCATGGTTGTCACACAAGAACCAACCATAAGAAAATTTCACATGTTGTTACACATATTTCACATGTTGTTACTCTTGTATCTCATACCTTGGAAACATTCATTGTTAAAAGGACATCATCAATCAAAGCCATAGTTTAAATGAAAAAAGTTCTTAAGAAGATCCATGCATGGTTGCATGAGGACATGCAACAAGTTGAGTTGGGGGGTATGTTGGGCCTCAGAAATGTCACTTTTCATCCACCTTTTCCTTCACTATTCCTTACATTTCATCGTCCCATTAACCTTCCATCATACCATTTCCATAATGATACTTGGGTTTCTCCTTATTATTTTCCACTGTATTCATTTTAGTATTATAAGTTAATTTATGGTTAAATATTAGAAAAATGACATATTCTCATTATATATCAAGGTTGGATGAGTTTGATGATGTGTGCAGACATATTTGAAGATTTCAACAATGTCAAAATTCACCACCTATCCCCAAATTCGAATTACATCTTTGAAGATTTGAAAGAGATTTGAAAGAGATTTGAAGATAATCATTCAAGCATATTCAAAGGAGAAGATCATGGAGATTTTGATGGCATATATTATCCAATATATTTGTGGAGGATTTGAAGGGATAAGTTGAGAGAATAGTGGATCTATAATTATGACACTCATGTATATAAAAGAGTGTTCTCTCTTCATGAGGGGCATCATGTTATTCATAGTTGGAGATCATGTCATTCATAATTTGGTCTTGTAATTAGGAGAAGGGGATTCTTAGCTTTGTTATTCTTTCATGCTTTGTCATTTGACTCCCGTAATATAATTTGAGATTGATATATTGTGTGAGCTCACATATGTCTTTTGTCATTCAACTCTTCACATGTTGTATTTCTTTCCTAGATTAATTTCATTCTTTCCTAGTTAGTCTTTCAATGCTTTCCTAGATTAATTTCATTTCAACAATTTAGATTAGATTACTTCTACTTTAGTCCTGCATATATAGTGCATGTGCTTCATAAGCCTACGAACCTCAGATTGACAAATTAAATAGTTGGGCAATTACTACAATGGAATTAAACGACAATATTTCCTCATAACACTTATTTAAACCACTGTTGAGGAGAGGAACACAACTTTGTTTTGTTGTTATATGTTCTAAAAATATGAACTGTGCGTTGCTAATGTTTCCAAATAATGAAGTGATTTCACCTTACAAATTGCATGTATTGTTCATAAAATAGTAGATAATTAAATAACAAAAAATATTTTATCAACACTCAAACAGTTAGTGGACAACAAGGAAAAATACATTATAAAGAATGGTGACACACCACGAGTTGGGTGAAATCTCCCATGGTAGAGAAGAAGAATATGATGAGAGGTGGGTGGTGGAAACCCCTCCAGATTTGGTTGAAAATGTAAGAATCCTAATGACATAATTACAGAGTTGTAAGGCTGACAATGAAAGGCTGACAATCCTATCATATATACAAAGGCAATTGCAACATGGGATAACAACCAGTAATGTGGATATACATCATACTAAGAAAACCAAAAGTCCCTCTGAGATACAAAAGCATGGTCTTGGAAGTATCCATACAAGGAGAAGAACCTAAAATAAGGCCCAACATAGAGCCAAGAGACATGATAATTCTAAGAATTCATCTGATGAATCCTCTAGTGAGGAAACTGACAACTCCAAGGAATTGTCTAACAATGAGACTAGTTTACATTCTCAGAGGAGAAGAAAGAAGAGGAAACATTCCAAGAGCCATGACCCTGAAGAGTTTAAGAAATCCAAACCACCCACTTTTGATGGAGAAATTAAAAAGGGGGAAGAAGAAAAAGTTTGGCTACTTGTCTTGAAGAAGTACTTCATAGTTCATGACTACTCTGAAAACGTAAAGGCTCAAGGAGTCGTATTTTTGTTGGTTGTGGAGCCTGATTATCTTCCTAATTCAGAGGTATTTGTTTTTAGCTATGTTTATACCCCATGAA
>SNQJ01S0026474.1:41223-52854 GCA_010110895.2 Picea sitchensis | reverse complement strand
TTTGATCATTATCGTGACTCTTAAGCTTCTCTGGCCTTTTTTCCACTCATTCAACATCATTGTATGTTATGCTGAGATTCCTCAGCCTCTCTGGTAGTTGAGACTCTTCGTCTTCTCTATGACAGTCGAGCTCACCTTCTCTGTTCCAGTTACAAGCTTCAATGCTCATCCAGTTGTCAATAACCTCCACGAGCATCTTCATCCCTCTTGAAGATTCCTAGAACCTCTTCATATCCTCTGTCAATCACCCCGAAGTGTCTTCGAGTCCTCTGGAAGACACCACTAGTGGTTCTGGATATTACACCGTGGCGTGCAACAGTAGCCCTCTGATCTCCTTCAGTTTCATCTGCACCATTGGATTACCTGTGATTTATGCGTTTCGCACTTTCACAATTTGGAGATTCTGCGATGAGGCATCTTGACTCTTCATGTTGCAAGCTCCGAAAAGGAGCTTGGATTCTCTAGTTCCCTCCTCTACGTGACCACAGGCGGTGACCACCGGTTATAGCGATATTTCACCTTTTCAGTATTTTGACATTCATATGATCCCGTGTTTTGACACTCCCATACGCGATCCCCAAAATTTTGAGGCAGAGCTTATTTGCACTAGGTCCTTCCTCCATGTGACCACACGTGGTGACCACAGGCTGTGCTATAAGGCGCTGCGAACTTATGGTCTTCATTGACCTTGATCGATGGTCCACAATCTCGATGAATCAACGGTCCAAATATTTTCGCAATCTCGCATCTCACAGTTCCTTAGATGTGGGTTCTTGTCACTCCAAGTCGGGATACGTGAAGCTCCGAGATGGATCTTAGATCAACGGTCCATGATTTCGATGAATCTATGGTCCATATCTCATCGTGAATTCACATCTCGCGATTCCTTCGATGGAGGTCCTTGTCACTCCAAGTTGCGATAGGCGAAACTCCAAAATGAAGCTTAAATCAACGGTCCACGATCTCGATGAATCTATGGTTGTGATTAAATCGCGATTTCGCATATCGCGATTTCAATGGTCATATTTCTTGCCTCTCCAAGTCGCGAGTTGCGAAACTCCAAAATGGAGTCTTGGATCAACAGTCCCGATCAACACTTGATCTGACGATCATCGGGAATTGTAAATGGGATCCAACGATCAGAAATGCTACTTCTCCTCCCGAGCTTACTTTGATCTTGCCATGGCTGATCTTTGTCATCATTGTTCTTTTCCATCACTGTTCTTGCCATCAATGACAAGCTTACTCCCAACTGTAAACCTTCCAACACTAACTTACCCCAATGGGGCCCACATGACTTTTGGCGCCTCATCTCCTAGGGTTAGGTTTTTGGATGTCTTGAGTTTTGACATTCATATTTATTGTAAAAACTCCTTTAGAGCGTCATTGTACTCATCTTATTGTGAAGGAGCGTAGCCATCACATCTCCTCTCAGAGATAAGCAACGACCATTCTAGTGAGCTAGTTTTCAGTCTGCATTTTACAATTTTCAACATATTTCGTATTTAATAGAAGTCAAGTTTTATTATATCTATGTTATTTTTCACTGTTTCATTTCATTTTTCTCATAAATATGGATCAAATACATCGCAATGTTGCAACACAATCATAAATGACACATAAATTTAGTTACTGTAACACGATCATAGCTGATGCAAAACTCTAGTTGTTGTGATACATCGTGATGTTGCAACAAAATTATAAATTACACATAAATATACTTGTTGCAACATAATCACAATGTTGCAACACATCACAATGCTTCAACATGATCATAATTGACGCAAAAATCCAGTTGCTGCAACACATCCTGATGCTACAAAATGATCATAATGGACGTATAAATCCAGTTGCTGTAACACATCACATTGTTGCGACATGATCATAAATGACACAAAAATACAGTGGCTAAAACACATCACAATGTTGCAACATGATCATAAATGATGCATAAATCCAGTTGTTGCAACACATCCCGATGCTGCAAAATGATCATAACTGACGCATAAATCAAGTTGCTGCAACACATCGCATTGTTGTGACATAATCATAACTAACACAAAAATATAGTGGCTGCAACAGATCTTGATGTTGCAACATGATCATAAATGACACATAAATAAAGTTGCTGCAACACATCATGATGTTGCAACATGATCATAACTGACACAGAAATCCGACTACTACAACACATTTTGATGCTGCAACATAATCATAACTGATGAAAAAATCTAGTTGCTATGACAGATCATGATGCTGCAACACAATCATAACTGACACATAAATCTAGTTGTTGCAACACAATCATAACTGACACAGAAATATACTTATTGCAACACACTAAAATGTTGCAACATGATCATAATTGACGCAAAAATCCAGTTGTTGCAACACATCGTGATGTTGGAAAACGATCATAATTGATGCATAAATTCATTTGTTGCAACACATCGCAATGTTGCAACATGATCATAACTGACACAAAAATACAGTGGCTGCAACAGATGTCAATGCTGCAATAGATCTATATGCTGCAACATGATCATAGCTAACACATAAATTGAGTTGTTGCAACACATCACGATGTTGCAACATGATCATGACTGATGCAAAAATCCAGGTGTTGCAACATGATCATAACTGACACTAAAATCCAGTTTTTGTAACACATCATGATGTTGCAACATGATCATAACTAACGTAGAAATTTACTTGCTACAATACATTATGATGTTGCAAAACGATCATAACTAACACAAAAATCTAGTTACTGCAACATGATCATAACTGACACATAAATTCAAATGCTGCAACAAATCACGATGTTGCAGCATGATCATAACTGATGCATAAATCAAGTTGTTGAAACACATTGTGATGTTGCAACATGAACAAAGATAATGTAGAAATCCAGTTTCTGCAACACATTGCGATGTTGCAACACCCACAAAATATTTAAGAAAGGGACTGGTTTCTACAACACCCTAGATGCTTACGATGTTGTAACATCTCCATACATAGTGAGACTTGGAGACGTGGTTGTACACTTTATGAAGAACATAACAGCGAGATAATTGATTATTAATGAAACCACCAAGGGCACTACATGAGCTGCCAGTGAAACAATCCACCTTGTGACATCATGCCAACCAACGTGAATGACATATATGGTACATGAGATAAGTAATGAAAAAGTATGCACCATTATTTTGCACATTTCACATAGTTTAATTCACATTGAGTTGAGTTGAATGATCTAACCACCCATCCATGCACCACAAATAATTTCCCATGAATATTAATTACCATATTTACACACTAATTAATGACATTTAAAATGCATGTGGTCAACCTATTTGACCACCAATCCCATGATAGGAAATCGTATAGCCCCGTCACCTCACCATTTCCATTCCCACTCAATGACAACCTACAATAATTCTTCCTCGAAATTATCCCTCCTTTGTCGACTTTTCATTTCCAAAAGGTGGTGAAACCAGACATTCATTTATTTCCCCCACAAGAATGTTGCAATTAAACCTTTTCAACCTACTGGTGGAAGTCACAAACTTTGATAGAATATTTTTTTTGAAAAACCATGGGTGGCTCTATCATTCGTCACGAACTAGATGTGGAATTACTCCGAGTTGATGATGAAGTATAGAGGATTTTCTAGGTCGTGGGATGGATAATATACATCTAAATATTACAAGAATTCGATGAAGATGTTGCTTTAGAATTCACACTCAGTCTGTAGGATCACAGGGATTAGGTCTGAGGGTTTCAAATTATGGTGGATGAAGGGGCAATCACAATAGTAACAAGGTTTCGACATGATAGAGAATGATGGTTTTCCCCAAAATTAGCATTTCCTGCCGTGAAGGAAGAGTTCCTGAAGGATGGAGAATAATTCATAAAAAAAGGGAATAGATTTTTTATAAATTCCCTAACATTGCTTTGGGAAAAGGTTTCATACCATATTAAAAATATCTCACATGCGAGGGGCACTATGGAATCATCTTTTGGTATCACCTGAAGCTATTGAACCACTTGCAGTGCCAAAGGTTAGTTAACATTCCTTTTTCCTTTGAAAAGTTTTATATCAGATGGTTCACCATGTACAAAGGGATAAGTGACATGTGATTTCCTCTCTCATTATGGGCTCATTAATCTCCTCATAAAAAATTCATTGGAGCGAGAAAATCATGAATGAAAATATATTGTGGGTCTTGTCGGTGCAAAATTAGAGACTGTGGTTCTCAAAGATTGCCAACAAAGGATACCATTTTAGTTTAGCAGCTCTAGCATATTCAACCTTCCGCAAGGGAATGATGTCTCACTTGAATCATAGTCGAGACGTGTGTGATGAAGTAAGACACGAAGAACACATCATCTAAATTAACATAACCATATCCAGATCCATACATCAATAATCAAAGGCATAGATAAATAGTAATGAAATGTTAATGCACATGATAGAAGGAAATACAAAACATAGAAATCATAGATGCATGCACAATACATCAACATTTTAAGGCCTAAATAGTCTCATATATTATCATCACCTTAAACCAGTCATACATGGAGTGCATCCCTCATACATTAGTTTATGTAGAAAATGCTAATCCCATATACTCATTACAGACTCTGAGCCTCTACGTAAACACAATTACATTCAAGAACCCTTTACAATAGATCTAGAGACTAACTCAATACTAGTAATGATAATAATAAGTCTGTGGCAGTAATGGTAATAGTAAAAAGAACCTTCTTCCCATTACATATTTCCCTAGTTACATTTTTCCCTCGGGCACTTATTGGATTCTCTATTTCTCTATTTTTCCTGCCAATCTTGATTCCATGGTATTTTCCTTGCATATGCTCGAAGATCTTGTCTCTTTCCACTTCTCTTCCAACTGGTGCATGATGTTTTTGGATTTTTTCACTATTGTTGCACTTTTTGTTAGATTTTTGCTCGTTTAATTGTTTTACGCCACTTCAATGATTTCACTAAGCTATTGCTCTTTCCGTAAATCTTCATCATTTCCTCACAACATTATCCAAAAACCTTATTATTTCAACAAAATAGACATTTCTCAAAATAGAGGGCCCAACAAGCCTCGACCCCAATATTTGACTCATCTTGAGTCAAACTTCAACTTCCTTCCCCTGGCCTCTTGCAAATGGAGGGCCCAACTCAAGGATGATTTGCACTTCTTGCTGGAGAAACTGGTCATACGGGTCCACATTTTCCTGCCATTTCCTAATGATAATGGGTGCACCTTCGAAAAATTATTGTCCCGCATCAACGGTCAAATATTCAAAATTGGTAGCGATCAAAGAATTCCATTCAGAGTCGGAAACATAATCTAGGTGTTGTAGTGGAATATAAGTAGACTGGACCATAGGGAAAAATTCTTTGAGTTGTTTCTTCGTGGCTTGCGTAGCCTCATGTAGAGCATCCATATTTTCATCCACTGCTTGGATCTCAAAAAACTTGGCTTGCTTCTTGATAGGATTCTCGATATCATGTGCTTTCACATTCAACTGGTTAAGTTGTGCACGTAGATCCTCAAGTAGATTTTTGTTGTGCTCCAATAACCTGAATCATTCATTGACCATACTAAACAACTCTTTAATTTCACTGACTCGAGAATGGGGGGATGAGTGGAAGTTATCACCTTTGGAAATGACCTGGATGATATTATCACACATAGCCTTGGTGTTAACAATAGAGGTCACACCTAGACTATTGTAGGTGTAAACCTAGTACCCATCAGAATATAAATGGATTGAATTAGTTTGATTAGATGGATTAGCAATACTGAGAAAGAAAGGGAGAGGGAAACAAACTATCTACAAAGGCATTCCATTGGGCATGAATTCATAACATCCTATAGCTCAAAGGAAATCAAACTGTATAGAAGACAAAGGGGATGTATAATGATGAGTATAAGCATAGTGAATATTACAAAAGGAAGAACATGAATTGTACAAAGATCTTTTCTACAAATAGATTAAACATTTCTTAAATAGTAAACAATGATTTAATGGGAAAGCTACAACATATCCTCTGTTGTTCATGAATCCATCAATTAATGGAAGTTATGATCCTCAAAACCTACAATTTATTCAAGCAAGAAGATAACAAATAAATGGGGAAAAAAATAAGACCATATGATAAAAAACTCTCATGAATATTTAATGGCATAAATGCTCATTACAAACAGGCCCTCAGGCTAACAACTCATTACAAATGTGCCCTCGTGCTTACAAATGAGAAACTAAACTACTCCTCTAGCTCTCCTCTTGGATCATGAATCTAACCCTTTCCTTATCAAAATCTACTTCATATAGAGTGAACGATCTATCTCTACCCTCATGAGGTAGAAACCAAGGAGATACATAGGATACCTCCATTTAGGAGTCTTTTTTACAAAAGATTCCAACAAAACATAACAAATTCCTATTTGATCTTGTCTATATCAGATAAATCTCTTTGAAACATGTCATATTGATTGATTTGGAGATGAAACACATGTCCCTCATGTCCAATAACTCCTAGGAAACAGTTTGAACCTTACCTGACAACTGGTATCCCTCTTATATCTCGAATTTGTCAAATTGTTAGAGTTCACAACGCTTTGAGAACATGGATCAATCCTTCCAGAGGGTGATGTTTTATCTTTCTTGAAAACATGAAATGGGTCGATTCATCAAAAATTCAAAACATCATTTTTCCTCCACACCAAATTTCAGAGGAACCCGTATTGGCATTCAAAAAATTGAAAAAAAGACCGGTGACAGTGTGCTAATTGCTACAAATTGTCCTAAATTACTAGTTTGCAGTGCCACCCAAGACCGGAACTTTCCTATAGTAGCCTGTAGAATCTGTCATACATAAACAATTGAATGGGCCACATGTCACCTCTATATTTTCAACACATAGCACCCCATGGTGCACCACACCAAGTGACCTCGAAGTTCAAAGTTCTATTCGGGAACCGAGTATGAAATTTTCATGTTCTCGAAGTTTGAAGTCCAAGAGACGATGAGAGTTCTGTTCGATGTTATGAGAAATCAATGAAGAAGTGTAAGAAACCTTCAAAGCCCCAAAGTCTCGAAGTTCGGATAAGCACTCATCGGGCTTAGTGATTGGTTATAGTCCGAGGTCACATGGGTTTTGGGATGAAAAGAAGGGGGATAATGCCCAAAAACGGTTTTAAAGAAAGAAAAACGGATTAGGAAGGAATCTTGCATGGCTTGATTATTCAAAGCTACATTAAAAGAGGTAAATATGGTATGTGAACCTTATGAGTGGATCCAACAAAGGTTCAAGAGCTATTTTGGCTATAAAAAAAGAAAATAACTGCACATGGATTACATCATTGAAAAGACAATTTTCAATTGTTCATAACTTTTTTCTCAGGACTCAGAATTGAGCAAGGAAGAAGTCAATGGAAAGGTATTGGATATAGGATTCTTGGTATTCCAGCCTAATTAAGGATTGGGCAGCTTAGATCATGAGAAGTCATAAAGAAGATTCTTGGTGACCATAAAAGGAAAATTGTTCCTATGTTACCAAAATGTTATATTGTGGTTCTAGCTAACAAAATCGTTGTATGCCTGTTTTTAGATGTAATGATTACATGTAAAAAACAAAAAGTGCTAGAGATGTTCACCGATAGAAGAAAGAAGGACATAGACAATTCTTCATTTTACATATGGGATCTTTAAGAAATTATTGGATCAGATGTTGGGTTCAATAAGCAACATGGATAACCCTAATGAAATTCTTTTTTGGGGAATACAATCCAGATTCATATGGAATATGATTGCTTGAGGAAGCTACCAGATGAAGACATCTATACTCAGTGAGTAAGATGGAAGTCTTCTATGAAACTCTAATTTGGGAAAATATTTTAGGATGAAAAATATGCATACCATTTGGAGATATAGAGTAAAAGAGTTTTGATTTGATATCAAGAAGGGACAAAGGTACTCAAGGCAAGTGTGATATGAAAATAATATCTCACAATATTATCAAAGGGTCAAGACTAAAGAATGATAAGGTAAACACGTACATTTTGGAAAGATCCGTTCAATGCAGATTGATATATCATGATGCTAGTATTATGATAAAAGAAGACATGGTGTATACATGTAAATAAGATGTAACATTACAAGGATCAGACCAACATTTTTGGAGGTAGAACCTCCATTATTTCTAATAGAGTAAGCAGTTGACGCAGCCGCACCCTCACTGGCGCGTCCACTACCTCAGGAACTTCTCTTACTTTGGCCTGAAGAGCTAAACCACTCTTCTAATTCCCTTTTGGGAAATCTGCACCCACAGTTCACTCCTCGCAATCCTCCTTTTCTGTCCTCGGAGGATCGGAACTTCGCAAGTTTTCTATTGGTCCCCGGGTCCTCGAATCTCCGAGACCTGAGATGTCAGTCAATGATGACTTTATCTTGCCTTGTTGGAACGTCTGTCCTTATCACGGTCTCGCTCCCTCGGGACTTCACCACTCGCGAGGTCAAAATATTTCTTCCTCGACTTCTGGGGTTCGAGGCACCGATATTCGCAATATCGCTACCTCGCGACTTCACTGTTCGCCAGGTCGAATAATTTCCCCGTCGGCTCCCGATGCTCGAGATGTTGAACCTCGATATCTCGCGTCACCTGCCACGTCACCCTGTTGTCGTCCACACTATCCATGCAATTGTCGGGACTTCGCGTATCGCTATATCGCGACTTCCGCTTTGAAGAGGTTGAGTCTTACCTCACGAACTCCCTATATGCCGATCTATGAGTAGAACTGACACTCCTCATGATCCAATCGACGCTCCTGTTTACCCAAACTTTGAACTTCTCCACGCTTGCACTGTAACCTCCCTGAAACTCCGAGGGATCCAACGATTCACCGAAACTCGCAGATTCTCCATGGAGAATACTAACCGTCCACTCTTCTTCTTACGCAATCCACGAACAAGAAGTATTTCTCCACGAGACTTGTTCGCCAAACTACGAGGCTTCTTCTCAACTTGCTCACGCAACTTCTCTCTGTTATCCTTCAGCAACTGAGAAGGCCTATCCCTTCTTTGCTCTCACGACTTCAAGCCCTTTTGAGAACTTCTTGTGTGCACTCCTTGCGGAAAATCATCATCACTTCTAAGTGTTGAGGTTCTTCAACTCTGTGCACTGACCTGCAGCAACAGTCTTCAATTTCCTTTACCCAGAATCGCAACTCTGAGTCTTCGTCTAGCCTGCGCACACCTTGCACTGCTCCGGTGCCAAACCTGCACTTCTGAGATGAATGAGGACAAAGGATTTCTCAAATTGAACCCTGCAGTCACCCACTCCTTGCGGACAAATTCAACTGCACTCCTTGCAGGAATCTTCTGGCTCACTTAGAGAAACAATTGAAACTCATTTACTATTCCTCTCAGACTTCTAATTAACCATGAAATCACATACACAGCATATAAAATCAAATGTATGACAGGAAGAAAATACTCATGAGCGTAACATCAATACACAGAGAAACAACACATAACCATGGAATTGAATCAAAGCTTTCTTCTATTAATTCAATCATTGTACATGGGTGTTCTTCATACAATTCTCTGCTCTGCTCTCTCTCCTTTCTCCTGAATGAATGATCCTTCCTAATACAATGTACAAGTGAGGGTGTCTATATCCTGTTTCCCTCTTGCGCTCTAAATCTATCAAATATAGAATTAAAATCCTATCTACCAGCATTAAATCTATTAAATGCCTCATCTACCTAAGGACGTGAGCTATCCTCTCAAGGTCCATTACAATATACAAAGTGTGCTTCATTAACTCTACACATTAATGTTTTGCGCAACAATATCAAGGTGTTTCAAAATTTGTGCTGGCGCTATCCAACTGTCTTCCGCTTGATGTGTTGGCTTGCTTGATTTGTTGGCGATGCTCCTGCATCATACTCCTCGACTTGAAAATTTTCATGGGCTCTTGTCCATGAGCTCCTGCACGGTCTGTCCATGCTTCTGTATCACTGCTTCACTTTCCTAGCTGGTATCTTCCACTGGGTGGTTCTTCCACTTGACCAGCTATTCAAAATACTGCTTTCGCTTGGTCTTTCTACCCACTCGCTTTTCCAGTATGCATTCCATCCGTGGTTTTTCTGCAACTGGTAATTGTTTTTCCCACTGGATCACTGGTTCCTCATCTCTAGTATCTGCTTCTCCATCCTTGTATGGGTATAAATCTGAAACATTGAATATTGAAGATATCCCGATGCCATCCGACAACTCAACTTCATACGCATTCTCTCTGAATTTCTTCAGGACTCTGCATGGCCCGATTTTCTTCATTTTGAGCTTATTGTACGTTCCCCTTGGGAACCTTTCTTTTCTCAAATGTGCCAGAACGAGATCACCAACTTCAAACCAAAGTTGTCTTCGATGTTTATCTTCTCTGCGCTTGTACTCCTGATTTGAGTTCATCAGTCGCTGCTTCACCTTGCTGTGAAGTTCCTTCATCGCTTCAACGAATTCTTCTGCACTAGTGCTGCTAGTCGTAGTCTGTTCTGACTCCCTGAGCTCAGACACTCCCCTCGGCTGTGTTCCATACACAATCTGAAATGGACTCTTTCCTGTGCTTTTGTTCACAGAGTCATTGTATGCAAAGTCTGTCTGTGGAAATATGTTGTCCCAGCTGCTGTGGTGCTCTATCACCAAGCTTCTCAGCAAATATCCCAGACTTCTGTTTACAACTTTCGTTTGTCCGTCTGTCTGCGGATGATAAGCTGAACTAAACGCCAAGTTAGTTCTCAGCTTCTTCCATAGCGTCTTCCAAAAATGCCCTATGAATTTGGCATCCCTGTCAGATACTATACTTCTTGGCAATCCATGGAGTCTAACAATCTCTTTGAAAAACAAATTTGCGATGTGCGTCGCATTGCTGGTCTTCTGGCATGGAATGAAGTGTGCCATCTTTGAAAGCCTGTCCACTACTACAAAGATGGAATCAACACCTCTTTACGTCCTCGACAAACCCAATACAAAATCCATGCTAATCGCCTCCCATGGCCTCTCTGGTATGGGCAATGGCTGATAAAAACCTGCATTCTGTTCTCTCCCCTTCGAATGCTGACAAATTCGACACCTGTCAACAAACCTCTTGACATCTGCTCGCATGCCTGGCCAAAAATACGATTCGCTCAACTTTGCGAATGTTTTGTCATGGTCAAAATGTCCTGCTAAACCACCATTGTGCTTCTCCTTCAACAGGTTCTCCCTCATGGAGAAATTCGGAATACATAGTTGATTTCTTCTGAACAGCAATCCATCCTGGATCATATAATCTATCCAAGTACTCCTATCTTTGAGAACTGGATTCTCAGCTGCTTCGTATGCTTCTTCGAAATCTGTATCTCCTGCATACATGTCCTTCAGGTTTTCAAAACCCAATGTTTTGACTGGGAACTCCTGCAGCAACAAACATTTCCTTCTCAAAGCATAAGCCACTTTGTTAGCAGTACCTGCAATATGCTTAATCACAAATGTGAAATTCTGCATATACTCTACCCATTTTGCATGTTTCTGATTCAACTTCTCTTATTGACTCACAAACTGCAA
>SNQJ01S0026474.1:0-22903 GCA_010110895.2 Picea sitchensis | reverse complement strand
TTTAGTTGATGGTGTGCAAGATTCATTATTTTCCTCTGCATAAATTCAAAGGGGAGGGAATTCAAACCCGTTTTGGGCACTAGGCCCAAGCCTCCAAGCCCCTTTAAAGAGTTAAATTTGCTGAATATCCTAGACTGTGCATGACCATTTCTAGGCCCTGGCCTTTGAACCCCAAACCCCTCCCTTTCCTCTGCTCATAAATGAAAATAAACTCCCCAAAAATCAAAAAAGGAAGGGGGGGGGTTTGAACCCAAGACCTCCTGTCCCTTTTCCTATAGTTTAAAACCCACTTGTATAATTTTTTTTTTTAAATCAAAGTGGTGGTTGGCCACCCATCCACCACCAGGGTGCCACCACCCACCAAGCATCATCTTCGCTCCCTATGTGCGCCTCCTCCATTACCTCCTCCCTCCCCCATGATTCTCTGCATGGACCTATCCTCCCCTATCCTCCACTTCCCTTCCCGCGTGCAACTACCTCCTCCTCCACCCAGGACCTCTCCTCCACTGCTGCACACTCCTCCCTCGCGGGCTCCCTCCAACCCCCATCTCCATTTCCCCATTCCCCTCTTCCTCTTATCCACGCAGAAAACTTATCCACCCTACGCGTTGTTGCTCCCAAATACCTCCCACTCCATACCCCCACGGGCTCCTTCCATTTCCCAGTGCGCTAACCCCTCCACCTCACCTCCCTCCAAAACCCCACCACCTTATTCTTCCTCCCCCACGCAACAACACCTCTCGTGCGACCTCTACCAAGCCTCCACTCCCATAATACGACCTCCTTGTGGAAAAACACCTCCTCTCCACCACTGCGTGCTCCAAACCACAGCCGGGGGAGGGGTTTAAAAATTGTATTTAATTTTTTAATTTAATTTAAATTTTGTTTTTTATTATAGAATTTTTATATATGTTATTAAATTTATTTTTAAATTTTTGTAATTTTATTATTTCTTTTAAATTTTGTTTTATTTTTTGTATATAATGTATATATTAAATAAATATTATACATATAATAAAATTATTATTAAAATTCATAATAAAACTAAAATTTTTAAATAAATTTTATTTTATATATTTAAACTATAGATTAAAAAATTACAATCCCCCCACCTAAGGGTTACTCGAATTTTTAATTACATAAATTCATCATACGGAGGTAGAATTTCTCCCATAAATAGTGAAAATGACCGAGGCAAAGTCAAGAATGCATCCATGGCATTCACCTCCTCAAATTCATCCCATAATTTCAGTGGCACATCCTAGAGTGACAGGGACTCGTGATTGGTCCAAAAAGCATGCGTCAGAAGGAGGCCTAATTGGGGGCCTCCGAGGACAAATGGGGTCGGACGAGGAAAACCCATTTCAACTATAAGTATGCAAGCCTATAATATCCTGTCAATTTTGGTTTCTAGCCCAAAATGTTTCCATATTTGCACCTTTTTSCCTGATCAATCTCCCGACCAACTCCTTCTCGCGTACCTTTCTGGGGCCATATMTTGCTCTTCCAGAGTCATATTTACACCAACCTAAAGGAAGAGGAAATATAGAGAAYAGATCTACAAAATGGACACAAGAKAAATAAGTTTTGTGGTTGTTTGGTACAAGTTAAAATCCTCCAAAGGTTAGGGCCTAGGGGGTCCCTTCGCCGAAACAAGCCTAAATCGAAGCAATGCTTCAGTTAGCTCATAGGGAAACTTATAGGAAGCAAAGGGGGGGTATAATCAGGTCTGAAAAGTGCCTGAAAAATGGGAATTTCCATACATACAGTGAACAAAGACCAAAGGCCCCTTACCCTCCTAAGCAGCTCCCGAATTTCCCCACACCTTGGGTCTTCATCCTGGTGAATCCAACAACCATGGATGGTCGGGAACTATCCTAAATCATCTCATCTACAACTGCAAAACATGGCAGAAATAAAAGAATATTTGGGATGGTATGAATCCCAAGTAAAATGATGATGTAGCATGCTAATTTTCGTCATTTTATGAAAATGACTTTTTGTAAAAGTTTAGTCTCGCATGATTTAATTTTGGCAAGAAAAAATTGTAAATAAAAGGTTAAATTAGATTTGATTTGATTCCCTTTGGATAAGATTCCATTTTTAGGATAAGTTTACTTTTTGGTAAAAAGACAAAAAATTCAAGGTTGGTCCACTTCTTCTTTATAAACAAGAGGGATGGAATTGTAAGAATGGTGGATGAATATAGTAACAAATCTCTGCTAAAATTTTCCAAATCTCTTTGTGTGTGTGATAATTGTTAAATTTTAGTTGTTGGACATGTCACTTGTTGGTTAAGGGTTGAGGGGTATAAGTAAATACTTGTTATGTTAGCTATCTCCAAGAGGGATTAGTTAGCTAGGTTCTTGTTGTTGCTTTTTTGGGTTTAACTTGCTTACTTTCATTTTCTAACAGCTTTGTTTAACTTGTTTGACATGTTTTAGTGCATATTTTCTAAAGTATTCAACTATTTCCAGCCTTATCTAGTAGCCGGGAGTTCTAGGGCCCCTTAGAACAACCCTTAAATAAGACTCTTAGTTGGTTTTTCATGCTTTCTTGCTTTTTTATCTCTTCCATGTAAATTTTGTTGTCATTTTCACTAACTAACCTTGCTACCCCAAAGAGGAAAATTGACAATTTTGGTCAATTCCCCCCCCCCGATCCAACCATCTTAGTGGGTTGTTATTTATCCTTTATGTGTAAATTTATTTTTCATTTATTTCGGGTTTTCCATATATAATCACTAAAATTTCGTTGTTTTTCTACAAGGATATAATCCAGTCACCTACTCTTCTTCTCCTAAGCAGTTGGGGGCCATATAAAGACTTGTTTGAGACAAAGGGGCTAGCACTCTCGAATAAAAATCATCAAATATGATTGGTAAATGCACCCAATCACTCTCATTTTTACCTTAAATCCAGTTGCACTCATTCCAAAAATTTTCGCACATGTACCCATGTCGATATGCTTTGCTTGTGTAGATAGTTTGAGTTGTTTGTTTATAAATTTTTGTTTATAAAGTCTGATATGTACCTTCGTAAATAATCATCACTATTTCGAATTCCAATAAATAAACTTCCAATACCCATATAAGGAATCAATTGGGGATTTCATGCATATGGTGGCCTTGCCGCTCACAAAGAGCCTCAATCCATTCCTTTGGGTTGAATGGTATAATTGTTTACTTGTAATTAGTTAATTTTGTCATTTTTCATCGTATATTTTCTCGTACACTAATCTACAGGTGGCTTCCCCTAAAGGGGCCATGCAAAAATCAACAAGATAAAAACACTCAGAAAACCACAAAACACTTGAAAACAAAGGAGGGGTCTACCCCATCCACATTAAAAAAAAAACCTATACTAGTTAGCTATATGCATACACATATTATTTAGTCATGACATATATGTTACATACTTATTTATTTATTTTTGTATGAATCTTTAGATAGATTTCAATTTATTGACTAGGAGGCACACTTGTGAAAGCGAGACGTGACCTCGCTACATGGATGACCTGGTCCTTTATTTCAAGAAATTTCAATTTCATAGAATAATAAGTGTCAAATCCAGGGAGTCTTCATCAAGAGCCCCTCAGAAGTTGTCTAGTTAGTATAAATTGAGTGGTCTTTCCTTAGTACCACATAGTCAAGGAGTTGAATAGTTCATCTTGCTTGGGATACTACACTTCTTGGGTAAGATCATCTAAAACTACCTTTAGGGAGGTCCCAGGTCTCTTCCTTTTCACAGGTATCCTTCTTCCATCCAAGCGACTTTAAGAGTCCGAAAGTGTGAGTGACGAGAAGCAACTAATCCCTGCTTCTCTGAACTACATGGGGCACTCTTCAACCTAACCACCATGGTATACTAAGACTACTCTTCTTACACTGGTTGGAATAGTTCTGGGATGTGTTTTCCTGATCAGGATAACCTTTAAAATGGGGTAGTGTCCAATGCATGTGTTAATAACTAAAAAATCACCAATAAAATACATTTAAATTCAAACCTTTTTTCAGTCCACCTTCATCCATAAAAAAAAATTGCAGCTGTAAATGATCTCCCAAACATAGTTGTAACAACTTGTAAAAATGTTGTCCATCTTCATTTACAAACCCCCTTTTCATTTGACAATCTTCTGGGATCACTTCCTGGGTCGCCCCGGGAGGTACCAAGCCATTCTTGGCTTGTTTCCCTGCCTTAAAATATTTTAACAACTTGTTGTTCACAATTTATAGCCATCTGAAAAGACTTGGATGTAGCTTTTAAACTCACATTTGACCCTTATTTTTTAATTTTTCACTTGAGGCATCCACTGGTCTATTGTCCAGGACCTCGATTTACCCCGAGAACCCATTCGAGGCCATTTTCCAAGGCTTTGAGGGAGCGAACAACTCGTTGTTTTCTTTGTTTAGTTTTTTTTCCTAAAAATCAATGAGCTTATTTTCATCCCATTGTCCATAATTTTCACCCCCCATGCCATTTTGGCCATCCAGGAAGCCGAGGGAGGACAACACCCAGGGTGGGTGGTCCTAAGAAAGACTTATCATAAGTCTTTCACCTCTCCTTTTTCCCGTTCATTATTGCCTCAAGAAAATGACCATTTGAGGTGCAAGTATTCTTTGCCTCATGCTGAACTATCAAAGAGGTTGTAACCAAATTCACAGTCGGATAGGTTGGATCTATCCCAATGGAAAAAAATTTCTTATAACACTACGGTCATGGATGTTTCCTCGTAGGGGTTTTACCACATCAAAACATCAATGTGTTGACCTTTGATATGGTTTTGTGAGTGGTTACTAAAGGTTTTTGTACTTTATTGGAATACATTTGTTGTCAAACATGGTATCATATCACATTTCAAGACCCGATCCCATTGTAGATCGATATTGTGAAGTTGTGTTGTCGCATCTCTAGTTTATGCCATTTATGCACATTTATAGGATGAGAGGATTATTCCATTGCGTCTAGAGTGATCATTTAATTTAGGAATTATTTTTGTTTCACTCGAAAAGGTGTTTTTCCCCAAGATACGACCATTTCAGTCAGATCCAGAGGTATAAAACCCAAATACACCCTTTTAAATTTTTGTAGAGATCATTTTTAAGTTTTTTATTTCGCTTTTATGTTTATTATTTATGGGTTTCTACTCTTTTCTACCCATGTATGATTTTTTCCCTACGCCTTGTGCGATCTTGAAAAATAAAAAACATAGCGCAAAGGGTTTTCCTATATGTGTATGCTCTTTATCGTGTGCTCTGTGCGATCTCGATAAATTAATAACAGAGGGAAAAGTTACATTTTATGGGTAAACTAACTGATATCTAACCCTTGTTTCAATGGAGAAGTTTTTTTTTTTTCTTATGTGAAAATATTACTTTATGAGCACGCTCTCCAAGGTAATCTTCAACAACAACAACAACGATCCTCCTTCTAAACAATATAATATGTTTTTCACTATATCACTTGGTTAAAAGTTTCCTTATTAAGTAATAGGTCTTGAGTTCAAAT
The DNA here is from genome assembly GCA_010110895.2 of Picea sitchensis. Lineage (NCBI taxonomy): Eukaryota > Viridiplantae > Streptophyta > Pinopsida > Pinales > Pinaceae > Picea > Picea sitchensis. Next base: position 17,396 of record SNQJ01S0026474.1, on the reverse strand, counting down.
ATATTTTTTGTTACTTTTAAAAAAAAAGTAATGCATCCATTTTAAAGTGTATTTCACTTAAATTATATAAATGAATCACTATGAGTAGCTTTAATATTTTATTTTTATTTATTTATTTTGCATGCAACTTTCATTTATAACGTAACTTCATTGTAAAAGTGATCCCCTCTTATTCTATAAAAGTGGGTCACTTCTTAAGAAACATATTTATAAAAGTGAGGTTATTAGGAGGGGTGTCACCATGTGGAACAAATTATACTTTCCATGTGGCTCTTCAGTTACCATTTATGTCTTTTTCCAAAAGAGCATAACTTTCACATCCAAAGTCTGTTTTTCAGTGCCGTTTTTTTTAAACAACTCAATTTTTCAAGATGTTTCCATCCAGGCCATCAATTTCAGAGTTTAAATACATATTCTCGACATGTTTAATGTGTATTATCCTAGTGATATTTTACTTACTAGCACCAACTACTTCCAATGGAAATCCCAAATGTTCCAATGGAAATCCCAAATGGAGGATTTATTAAGAAGTAAATGATTGTACCAGATTACCTTGGGAAAAGAAAAATAACCCACTGATGCTGAAAAGTATGCCAAATGGATTAATAGGAATGTTGAAGGCCATGGACTAATCATAATTTTCATCTCTCCTGATTTAATGTTTCACCTTAAAGAAATCAATCCCCCCAAAAAATCTTGGGAAAATCTTAAAGTTGTGTTTGGTAAACACAATATTAATCGAGCTCACCTGTTGGAAAATCAGTTAATGAATTTATGTCCAAATGATTTTCCTTGCATTGAATATTAATTACCTAAGTTCAAAAAACTTATACTATTGTGTATAGAATGTGAATTAGATATATTGTAAGATTGGTGCATATATTTTATTCTTGCTAAGCTTGATAGTGCATATTCCATTTTTGTATCTACCTTTTATTCCAACAAAGAAGATCTAGGGAGTGATTATAAAAAACCCTCTCTTGAGTCCTTTTGTGATGCTCCAATTCGAGAGAAAGATAAGCTTAAACAACTTGGTTTGATTAGCACTACAAGTACCTCCAACAAAGTCTTAGTAGTACAGTAGAAAGATAAATCCAAGAATCCCAAAAAGAAACATCCTCACCACATCAACAATAAGAACAAGGGTCCCAAACCCTCTTATCTAGCTTTCGATCTTAATGGCGACAAATAAGAAAAATCTAAAAGTAAGAAGACTAGTGACATATATTGCAACTTTGTGGGAAAGATGGTCATGAGAAGTCCATTTTTTTTAAGAATATGGAAACTTTAGAAGCACCAATGAAGAATCACAACATCAATATTGATTCTCCTTTTTCCTCTTCTTCTCATGGAAATGCACATTCTTCTTCTAATTTCTCCTTCAATGAAACTTCTACTACTTCGTCTAATGAGTGGCTTATTGATTCTGGAGCATATTATCATATATGGCTAAAGATAAAGTCAAATGTTTTGTTCTAAATGAATGTAACACCAATAAAATATTTTTCGGTGATGATATATCTCTTAGTTTTGTAGGGTCTAGAATAGTTCAAGTAGATAATGATCATTTTAATGATGTATTATGTGTTCCAAATCTTTCCTGCAACCCTCTATCAATGTATCACGTCACTCATTCAGGTGAAGGTAAAACCATAGATTTTTCACCTCACCAAGTTGTAATCAAGGATCTCAAATATCTTAAGAATGTTCATACAAATGGAATTGTGGATTATATTGCCTGGTTGTACAAGTTTGACAACTTTGGGTCATCATATTTTCCATAAGTTTTTGTTTCTCATAGTGATGACTTAGCAAAATTTGACATGAGAATTTTGGTCATCTAAACTATATCTCATTGAATAAATTATGTAATAAATAGATGGGGACTAGTCTTCCTCTTATTTTGTGCAGAGATGGGGTTTGTGTTCGTTGTGTTCTTAGAAAAAACCATGCGGACAATTTTGACAGATGTGCCTCTTGGCATGCCTTGGCCCTTTTGCAACTTGTTGATAGTGACTTGTGTGGTCCACTTTATTCTCCTTGATTTTTTGGGTGCAAGTATTTATTAACTTTCATTAATGACTTTTCCATATGCACTTGGGTTTACTTCTTAAAAGATAAGAGTGAAATGTTTTACAAGGTTTTGGCCTACAAGGTCCTCGTATAAAAGTAATTTGGACATCAACTTCAAATGATGGCGAACAATACTTGGGATATTGTACCTCTTCTGAAAGGAAGAAAACTTTTCATATGTAAATGGGTCTATAGAACTAAGTATGCATCAGATGGAAGTGTTGAAAGACACAAGACTTAGTTGGTTTCCAAAGTATTTTCCCAATTTGAAGGAATTGACTATAGTAAAACCTTTTCCCTTGTAGCCAGAATGAATTCCATCCACCTTGTTATATCCCTTTTATCCTCACATAAATGGGAGGTCCATCAGATGGATGTCAAATATTCCTTCTTTCATGGGGATTTTCAAGTATAAATCTACGTGGAACAACCTCCTAGATATGTCTAGAATGACTCTATCCTTGTTTGTCTCCTTAAGAAATATATTTATTGTCTTAAGCAAGATCCCTAAGCTTGGTATACCAAAATGGATAACTTCCTTCTTGACGCCAAATTTTATATATTCCATTCTAATCCTAATGTCTATACCAAGTGTTGCACATATGTTATCATTGATGTCAAAGTGGTCATGGGCATGGTCAGTTATAGCGCAATAACAAATAATAATGAAAAAAATAAATCTTGCAATAATAGACAATATGACAGAAAGTATGATGCACAAATAGAGGAATTTCTGAAAGGATGAAAACAACAATGAGAAGAAGGATCAATGACAGAGAAGAATATTAGGGATGACCTATGACATAGTTTATAAGTGAAGTACAATGGAGAAAAATGCAATGGAGTAGATTGTGACAGATTTCCCTGTCCTTGATTGCGAAGTGGAGTGACAAATGTTGGTACTGCAACATGATGAAATATGTGCAATGAATGGAGGGTTCCTTAAGATAGTGCGATGAACGACAAAGTGGAGTGTGATGAAATGAAGTTGGTTGCTTGTCAATGGCGTAGAAGCAAATATGCATAGTTCCTTGAGCTAGTGTGATGAACGACTCAATGCATTGTGATGAAACAAGTGGAAGTTCAGTAGTCATGTAAGCAATTCACCAAGGCATGCTCACAATCTAATGGGGTGACTGAGAGAGCTTACTACAGGGAAAGTGTGACAATTTGAATACTTGTGACTTGAATTTTGTGTTCCTATTCTATCTACACATTGGGCACTCTGTAAACCAGAATGTAAATGGCTGCGTCAATTTTGATGAGATGCAATATTTGGTCCATTTGATTTAGTCAAAGAATGTCCAATTGTAACTGAATAAGAAATATTCCTAATTTAGATAGAAGTATGTCCACATATAACTAACTGGACTTTGAAGTGGTCAAGATATGTCCACAATGTAATTGTTACGCATCCACGTACTTAATTTAGATAGACATTTTTCCACATATAACTAACTGGACTTTGATATAGTCAAAATATGTCCACAATACAACTATTATGCGTTCACATACAATTAGTTGAACTTGGGAAAATATATTATAAATAGATATGTGAATTGATCGAGTACGCGTTGATGGGAAGAGAGGAAAACTCTCCTCTAACTTTGAAAAAGATTTAATTGTGTAAGAAATGTTTTGAATATAGGGAGGCAGGGTGGCACAGGGGAGAGGAATGGTGTCCTCACTCTACAAGTTGGTGCCTTAGAAGATTGGTGTCCTAATCATTTGTAACAAGTTGGTGCCTGAGAGGATTGGTGTCCTCATCATTTGTAACAGATTGGTTCTTGAGAGGATTAACATCCTCAATATTTTCAATAGGTGGGTGCCTATCAAGTTGAAAGATTATAAATTGTAATTTGGTGCTTGCAGAAGAACATAAATAAATATGTTATGTGGTTTTCTCCCGCATTGGGTTTCACATAAAATTTCCGGTGTACTGTGTTTTATGTGCTATTTTGATTTCTGAATGTATTGATGATTAGTTAATAACTTCAAAATAATATCAAATATTTAAGAAAAATAAAATAGAATAAGATTGATACAATAATGATTCACCCCCCTCTCAATATTACCGTAAATCTCAATAATTGGTATCAGAGCCAGGTTCCTTTGGTAATAGCCTAACAACTGGAAGGACGACCACACAAAAATTATGGCAAGTCAAGAATTCTCTTCTTCTTTAACCATACCTCCTCTATTCAATGGAACAAATTTTTCTTTTAGGAAAATTAGACTAAAGACCTACTTGATGTCTCTTGGTATGGAAGTATGGAAGATTGTGGTAGATGGTTATAAAATCCCAGAAACTCTTCCAAATGAAGAAGATGATAAGAAAAATTACTACAATAATGCAAGAGATATAAATTCTATCGAAGGTGAACTTGCAAAAACAAAATTTGTTAAAGTAATGCAGTTGGAATTCGCAAAGGAAATATGGGGAAAAATGGTAAAAATCTATGAAGGAGACGATAAAGTAAAGTTGGCCAAACTTCAATCTCACAGAATGCAATTCGAAAGCCTAAGGATGAGTGAAGATGAAAATATTGCAGGTTTCTTTCTCAGAGTAGATGAGACTGTGAACACTATGAAGGGGGTAGGTGATAAGCTTTAAGAAGTTATTTTGGTTTAGAAGGTACCGAGATATCTTCCCTCAAGACGTGATGCAAAGTTTTCTACTATATAAGAAATGATTGAACTAGATAAACTGACTATGGATGGGCTCCACAGAATATTGATTACTTATGAGATGAGGACCATGAAATAAATACCAAATATAATGGATGTAGTCTTTAAGGAATCAACATCTCAAAATCACGATTCATATGAACACTTCTCGGATGAAGAAGAAGCTAACTTTCTAAGGAAACTGAAAAGGGGCTCCATAAAGTATAAATGTATGCCACCTTTCAAATGATTTAATTTTGGTAAAGTTGGTCATTTTTCATCCAAATGTCCTTTCAAAGAAAAAATCACCAAGGAAAAATGTAGACAAGGAAAGGATAAACCTAGGGAGTTTAAAAAGAAAAATTCTTTTAAAAGGAACAGGTTTTATTCAAGGGAGGATAACAGTGGATATTCAGACACTGAAGAAGAATAATATGAGCCAGATACAACTCAATATGAAAAAATTCTCATGGATTTAGAGCAACAAAGACCTGATCAAGAAAAAACAGATACATAAGAGTGTGAAGTTGTAGTTGAAATGGAAGGAAAACTCATTAGTGCTCTGGAGGAAATATCCCGACTCACGAAAAATAATAGACTAAGAAAAGAGAAGTTACAGATTTATAAAGAAAAATACAATGAGATTAGAAATGATATAGTTATATTAATAATGCATCTAGAAGAGGCCAAAATAAGGGAACAAATATTGATGAATCAGATAAAAGAAAAGGAGAACATCTACGATAAACTAGAACAAGAAATAGTGTCCCCAAGAAAATATCTAGAGAATTCCAAGACTAAAATGAATATCAAATTTGTAAGAGGATATATAATTCTAGATGACATTCTCAACAATAAGATATCACCAGATGAAAAGACAGGATTGGGATACAAGGAAAGTTTGAATGTTGTCAAAGGTGAGTCAAGAATCAACATGTCAACTACTAAGAAGCCCCAAAACTATTTCAATTCTCCCAAGGGAAACAACAGTCAGGATAAAAAGTCAGAAAATGAAAAGAAGAAGTAGTTAGAACTAGATCAACCCAACCATGCAAACAAATATGAAGCAAGGAAGCAACAAACCCCGGAACCTTATCAAGTTGGAAGACAAATACCAATCCCTTCAAGTAAGTTCTTCATTCCAAGGAATCCAATTTTTTTATATGGATATTGTTTCTCTTGTGGTAATTTTGGAAATAAGGCTATGAGTTGTAGGACTTTTAGATATAACAAAAATGTAGGAATGAGATTGAATAAACCTCAAATGGCTATGGTTAAAAATTCTTTCAATAATCCCTTCTCTCCTTTACTAAAGGAAATCAAGTGCCACATATGGAATAATTTCAGACACAAGGCAATTGAATGAAAAGAAATTTGCTACCTATATTTAAGCAAGACAGACAAGAAAAGTTTACCAAGATTTGGGGGAAGGAAAATAAAAAAAGAAAAGAAAAATGTGGATTGGCTCTATATGCCAAAAATCAAGAAAACCAATGGTATATTGATAGTGGCTACTCAAATCACATGACATAATACAAGAGTAAGTTTGAATTCCTAACAGAAGAAAAAAGTGGTAATGTTACATTTGGAAACAATGCTCCAACTAGAATTAGAAGAAAATGAACTGTTATACTAGATGAAGATAAGAAGGGAAAGACTAAAGCACACAATGTGATGTATGTAGATGGTGTAAAACATAACTTGTTGAGTGTAAGTCAAATGTGTGACCAAGGACACAATGTTCTATTTCATTCAAAAGGTTGTAAAGTAATAGATGTGAAAACAGGGAAGACTGTTGTAAAGGCAATTAGAACTTCAGGGAATGTGTATGTTCTAGAAGAAAGAAAAGAAAAAAATTTCATTGGTAAAACTAATGAGAGTTGGCTATGGCACAAAATAATAGGTAATCTTAGTTTTAATCATTTTTTTAAGTTAGGAATAAAATATGTTGTATGATATATGCCTAAGATTTCGAAACCTTAGAATACTGTCTGCAAGTCATGTTAGTTTGAAAATTAGTCAAGAGTTCAATTCAAGGCAAGAGAATAATCCACCACTCGACCTCTTGAGTTGAACCATACAAATCTTTGTTGTCGTACTAGTACATAATCACCAYAGGGTGAAAAATATTTCATATTGTTGATTGATGACTATGCTGGGATGACTTGGTTTGGCTGTTGATGCATAAATTCGAGGTTTTTGAAAAATTTAAAATATTCAAAGAATAGGTAGAAAATGAAATGGACTCAAAAATCAAGTGCCTAAGGTCAGTCAGAGGGGGGGAATTCACATATGATGAATTCAAAATTTATTGTGAAAAACATGGGATCAAGAGACAATTTGATATTGCAAGAACCCCTCAATAGAATGGAGTTGTAGAAAGGATGAACAAAACAATTTAAGAAATGGATAGGGCCATGCTTGATGAATCAAAATTACCCAATACCTTTTGGGGAGAGGCTATTCAAATTGTTGTCAACATTCTCAATAAATCTCACACAGGAGTAAATATCAATAAAACCCCTTATAATCTATGGCATGTGTTAGAAGCAGGCCAAAGAGGAAATAAATGAGATTTGGGAAAGATGACATGCACGAGGAAAGAAACAACTGGAAGGAAAACCATCACAGACACATGCATGGAATACCTAGTGATGTTGGGGTTAGGGGTTTTGCAATGTATTGTAATGGATGAAGAGGCAGAAATGTATAAATAGAGAAACCTAGGCCTCAGAGGGAGAACTAGTTGATAGTTGGTTGATGTAGAGAGATGAATACGAAGAAGCGAATGATATGTAATATTTTGCTATATGAATTAATTTTGTAATATATTGAGATAGAGAGGATCGAGGAAGGTAGATCTTGAGGGTTATATCATAGGTTGAGGAGCCTGCTATGATCTAGTCCGCCTCATAATAGATCTTACCCACTGAGAAGAGTTGTAAAGCGCGCGACGTTGTAGTTTAAGAACTACTATAATAAAATTGATAAGAGCCAAATCTTTGTTGATGTAGCCCGGGAGGGGGTGAACCATGACAAAACCTATGTTATGTGATTGAATGCATGTGTTTCTTTATTGTCTTCAGTATATATTGTTATGCTAAATGAATGAGTTGTTGTATTTCCTGCGTAATTGTAATAACAATGTATTGTGTTAATCAGTATAATATAAATCTCAGTATACAGTTCTCATATCTCTCACTCAATCCTAGGATGCAAACACATGAGTCTTATAGCCACCCATTAAGACTATATTGGGTGAGACGGTACAGTGCACCATGTGCACTGCATTTCCTTCTGGTTTACCAGGAGGGCCGATAATTTTAGAGGCTTTGTTGGAACCCCGAACAGACATGAACCCTGGGTCACTCAATACAAACTCGGACAAGATATATAATTAACCAACAAATGGTTCCATTGCCAGGACAGTTCCATATATCATTAAACATAAAAAAATGTATATCCAGAACACCGTTTGGGATACTATTGGGCCATATAGTATGCAAACAAGGGATACTAGTAGATCTTGCAAAGATTGTAGTAATTGTTAACTTGCCACCACCAAAAAAAGTCTGTCAACTAAGAGCGACATTGGGACACACAGGATACTACAATTTTTTTATCAAAGGATACGCGGAAATTACCGCACCAATGAAGAAACTGTTAAGAAAAGATACAAAGTTTCAGTGGAACAACGATTGTCAACACGGTCTAGACACGCTGAAAGAAAATATGGTCATCGCGCCAATACTAGTATTTACAGACTTGGAGAAGACATTCCATGTACATGTAGATGCATCATCCATAGCACTTGGAGTTATCTTGGCACAACCAGGAGCGGGATATTTGGATCACCCTATAGAATTTGCGAGCATAAAGCTATCAGAATCAGAAAAAAATCATAACAATACAAAGAGGGAAGGTCTAGCTATGGTCTATGCACTGTAGAAGTTTATACATTACTTATTTGGAAAACACTTCAATATGTTCACAGATTACTCAACCCTTAAATACCTAGTCAAGAAGCCAGTGTTGGGGGGGATAATTTGTCGATGGTTACTATTGTTTCAAGAATTTGATTTTGAAGTAATAGTCAAGCCAGGAAAATTGAATGCAGGACTTGACCACCTATCAAGGGTCACAAACGAACAAGAACCTACGAATTTAGAGGACAACTTCCCAGATGCACAACTATTTTCAGTCCAGATCGCTGATGAATACTTCAAAGAGATCATTCAGTACTTGAGCACAGGTACTGCGTCACAGGAATACACCACCACGCAAAAGAAAAACCTGGTAGTCTGAGCCACAGACTATCAACTAAGCACAAGACACTTATACAAAATGGGTGCAGATAGCATCTTGTGTAGATATGTGTTAGAACATGAAATACCAAGAGTTTTAACAGAAGCCCATGAGGGAATAGCAGGAGGAAATTATGCATGTAAAGCCACTGTGTAGAAGGTATTGTGGGCGAGACTATGGTGGTTGACCATTCATAGAGACTCAAAGGAGTACTGCCAAAGATGCGATGTCTGTCAAAGGGTTGGTAAACCCAATAGAAGGGACAAGATTCCATTACGACCATAGTTAACATTGTAGAAATTTGATAAATGGGAAATAGACTTTGTGGGACCAATCAACTCACTAGCAAAAATAACAGGAGCAAGGTACATTATTAGCACGAAAGAATACCTGACAAGATGGAAAGAAGCAACACTAGTGAAGGATTGTAGGGCAGAAACAACAACACACTTCCTCTTTGAAAAAGTAATCACTAGATTTGGGTGCCCAATAGTTTTGATGAGCGACCAAGGCACGCACTTCATTAAAAACACTATCTACACTATGACTGAAGAGTTTGAAGTCCATCATCAGAAGAGCACACCATATCACCCATAGGAAAATGGTACAGTAGATACATTCAACAAAATCCTTGAGAATGCACTAAACAATATTTGTATTGTCAACAGGGATGATTGGGATCTCAAAATACCAGCAGTATTGTGGGCCTACAGGACTACATGCAAAACTTTGACAGGGCACACACAATTTAAACTGGTATATGGCCAAGAAGCAGTGGTTCCATTATAATTTTTGGTACCACCCGAGTAAGCAGAACCAAGCCAAACTGCCTGACACTCCAGAGTTAGAACCAGGGTACACGCACAATCGAAAGAAGACGAACATCAACCACCAGAGATCGTCAATATTGACAAAATCGCATCACAAGATACAACACTGGTGAACCCCATACCCGTGGTGGAAGAAACCCAACAACCAACACCTGAGGGCATGAATATGGATATGTCCATAGTAGAACAATAGCTACAGAACCAAGGCACATGAATTCTAAAGGAGGCGTAACCAGAGAACCCTGAAGTATCTCCAAGAGTCAATGGGATGACGATAAATCAGGAAGCAATAGTAGATCCAGATGAATCTCAAACAACCGTGTCAAACCACCCATGGGAAGGAACATTGGAAGATGTCACGGGATGGCCAAAATGGTTTTCTGAAGTCAACCAATGGAGGTTGGAACCTCGAGCCAACCTCTACCAAAAAAAGACAAGCAACAGATACCTAGGTCACCACACAAACAAAATGTTGTAGCCCTTGTTTTTCCGCATATACCAGATGGGTTATGGGTGAAATTAGAATTGCTAGGTCATGTCGAGAAGCTAAAATACTCGGACCATGATGTAATGGACACAAACAAGTTCCCATAATTCGTAAAGAAAGTGTACCTACACACTGTGGGCGTGAATGCAGTTGGGGAACCAGTTCATCAACCACTCCAGTGGGAAGCAGGATTGGAGAAAATGGGGATTTTAGATATGCTAGAGATACCTCACTTTGGAAGAGGATAATACGTAAGAAGTTACATCAAAAAATTGATGGCAGTCACACATGGCGGGGATATATGGTTGGAAAATATTGTCTCATTAAACGTGGATATCATTGCACAAATTACAGGGCTTCCATCCCGGGGCATGGATCCCGTGCAATTTATCGACGATAAAACAAAGAAGAAATCACTCACAGAAGAGATGAAAAAGAAACATGACACTGACAGGGGGACGTGAGGAATCATCATAAAAAGTATCAATTATTTTGTGACACCAATGGACGCAAAAATCTTGTGCTGCAAGCTGCTAAGAAAATTCTGCAGGGAGGAAGTCTGGGTTAGGGTCGTCGCGGTTGTAGCACAGTGTGCTGAGGGCACCACGATTAGTTGGGCACCCTATCTCTTAAATTTTTTTCTGGATGACTGCAAGGATGCACAGGATATAGGAAAAAAATATCATTACTCATGGCTGCTCATGTTGATAGACATCATGGGATGGAATGAACCGGAGTACACATTTTTCTCCACTAGACCCAAGCCGAATCATGGAGCAAGATATTTATCACTTGGCACCGCGCCAGACACCAAGAAGAGGAGGATGAACACAATTGTATTCGAGGGATACCTTCATGACCTACAGGAGACCATCACGAAGCTATGGAGGATAACACCGTAGGTTGTGGCATACTATCGAGACATAGATAACTTTAAGGCCACTTGTCATACGATGTGGATACAGGCACGTAAGGATCCCAACAAACAGTGGCTACAATTGCACTATTTCATCATGGAGGGCGACATCAACATGGTTATCCGAGATTGGGAGGATGAATGGAAGATTCTAGTCCTCACCCAAGACATACCTACAAAGATAACGAAAGAGGAAACAGGGTAGGAAGATACACAGCCTTAGGAAGTCCCAGTGCCCAAGAAATGAAGGATGGGCTAGATAAAAACAAAGAAGACGAATGAAGGGACAACTAAGATGGGGACCTAGAAGGGGAAGAATAATAATACACGGCCAGCCCAAGAACAACAGAAACATGATGAGGCAACACAGGGGAATAAACCAAGTCCCAATCCACAAGAACCAAGCTTGACTAAGAGACCAACTACTCAGACGGGGGGCACACGCAAGAATATGAAGGTGCAGAGAACACCTCCAGATTACACAATCACAAAGGATGATGTAGAGATGATATCCCAAATGGTTCATGATCGTACATCTGAATATTTTGAGAATGTTGTGTGCCACAGGGACAAAATTCAAGAGGAGCTGGCAGACATGCGATGGTTCCTCAAGCAGATCAGGGAATCACAGGCAGCGGGTAGCAACATAGGAGTAGGGTCGTCAACATTACAGACATGGGAATAACCTGAAGCAAGGGAGCGAGATATAGTTCACACAATACCGGAGCTGAGTGAAACACTCCACATTACACCCAACATGTTTCACATGGACGAGATTGTGTGGAAGACACCCCTAAAGGACTTAGCTCAAATCCAACTAGTCTTGTTGCGGATACGATCTAAAGCTCTACACCAATTACAGGTTAGCGTTACCCAATAGGTATAGGCTCGTGCATGCACAGACATAGCCAAATTACAACAGGCAAAGGAGAAGAGGGACGCGATGGAATTAATATATGAGTAGGCTAAGATAGAGACTCAAGAGGATAAGGAGAGCGTGAACGGATTGGAATGAAAAGTGGTTGAAACTTATGAGAAGATTCCAAAGACCACACAAAGGGACGAACTCACAACAATAGAGAAGATTGATCAGATTGCACAGGAAATCGATCAATATCATAAGGATATCAAGAATATCCATGAGCAGCTCACACCCACTAGTCCACCAGAGGTAAGGGAGAAAAGGAAGTAGGAGGAAATACAACAACTACAAGAGATAGAGAAATAGGTCAGCGCAACAACCTAGTTGTTCGATAAAGCGACACAACTTTGGACGAAGCTAGAAGAGGATCAACAAGTCTAGCAGTGGGAAAAGGAAGAAGAATGGATAAGCGCATCTATCCAGGACCTCAAGCAGAGGCAAAAGATAATGTCCATCACAAAATGAGTCAAAGGGGCGCAGGATATGAAGAAACTACAGGCATAACTCACCACTGTGCAAACACAAAAAAAGGAGTGTCAGGCACAAATGGAACTGCTTCAAGAGCTAGTTGTAGAATTCATTGTACAGGAAGAGGAAGCCAATACACATATAGCACAGACCTAGGCAGACTATGCAGGGTTAATCAATGAAGATATTGCAGTCCAGACAGTAGATGCACTCAAGGAAAAGACCGTGCAGGCTCAAACACAAGCAACATAGGTCAAGGAGAAGTTCATGGCGATCACCAGGGAGATCGAAAAAGTGCACAAAGGTTAGGTGGATTGGTACGAGCCACATGTCAGTGTTGGGGGCCTATTGGAATCATGCCAAGGTGGAAATAAAGGTGATTTTGGGAAGAAGGCATGCATGAGGAAAGTGACATCTGGAAGGAAAATAAGCATGAGTGCAGGCATGGAAGACCTAATGACGTTAGGGTTAGAGTTTTTACAATGTATTGGAATGGTTGAAGACCCAGAAATGTATAAATAGAGATACCTAGGTCTTAGAGGGATAACTAGTTGATATTTGGTTGATGTAGAGAGACGAATACGAAGAAGCGGATGATATGTTTTTTTTTGCTGTATGACCTAATTTTGTAAGCTATTGAGATAGAGAAGACCGAGGAAGGTAGATCTTGAGGGTTGGATCGCAGGCTGAGGATCCTGGTGCGATCTAGTATGCCTAATAATAGATCTTACCCACTGAGAAGAGTTGTAAAGCATGCAACGTTGTAGTTTAAGAACTACTATAATAAAATATCTAAGAGCTAGATCTTTGTGGACATAGCCCAGGAGGGGTTGAACCACGATAAAACCTGTGTTATGTGATTGAATGCATGTGTTTCTTTAGTGTCTTCAGTAGATATTGTTATGTTGAATGAATGAGTTGTTGTATTTTATACGTAATCGTAATAACATTGTATTTCATTAATAAGTATAATAGAACTCTCAATATACAGTTCTCATATCTCTCACTCAATCCTAGGCTGCAAACACATGCGTATTGCAACCACCCATTAAGACTATCTCGGGTGATACGATGCAATGGACCCTATACGTTGCGTTTCCTTCTGGTTTACTAGGAGGGCCGATAGTTTTATATGCTTTGTTGGAACCCCGAACAGACATGAACCTTGGGTCACTCAATACAAACTCAGACAGGATATATAAGTAACCAACAACATGGAAGATCAACATCAATAAATCATATGAAGATATTTGGAAGCAAATGCTACATTAAAATAAATGAAGATAACTTGGGTAAGTTTCACTATAGAGTTGATTAATTTATCATGTTAGGATACTCATATAGAAGGAAAGGGTACAAATTCTACAACAAAAGACTCCACAATATAGTTGACATTTTAGATGTGAAAGTAGATGAAGGACCACTTCATCGAGTAAGAGAACAACACCATGATGATTCATATGATGAACCAATAAACAATGAACCACAAGATGACATAATGAATGAGTATCAGGAACAAGAGGATTCAAAGGAAGAGGGGATATGGGAACACCACAACCAAAGATACCATCAAGGTATGTTCAAAAACATCATCCAAAAAGTCAGATTCTTGGAAACAAGGAAGCAGGTGTACAAACTAGAAGAAAACTTATAGATACATCTAGCTTTGTGAATTTTGCAATGTTTTCCATGAGTGAAACCTAAATTTCTTTGCAAGCAATTCAATATGACCACTAGGTCAAATCCATGAATGAATAACTAGACCAAAAAAGAAAAATAAGACTTTGGATCTTGTGCCAAGACCCAATAACAAGAGTGTAATTGGAACTAAATGGGTATACATAAACAATTTGAATGAAGATGGAAAAATAGTCAACAACAAGGCTTGCTTGGTATACAAATGGTATTCTCAAGTACAAGGAGTGGAATTTAAAGAAACCTTTTCCCCTGTTGCAAGAATTGAATCTATTAGGATGTTTTTGGCTTTTTCGTACTACAAAAAATTCAAAGTTTATCATATGGATTTCAAATCATCCTTTTTAAATGGTGACCTAGAAGAAGAAGTTTATGTCAAGAAACCAGAGGGTTTTCAGCTGACTGACAAAAATGATTATGTCTTCTTATTAAATAAATCCCTGTATAGTCTAAAACAAGATCCATGAGATTGACACTATATACTGGACAAGTATTTGCACTAGCAAGTCTTTCAAAAAGGAACGACCGATAACAAATTATACATCAAGGCTTAAGGTAATGAGCTACTAATTATTGTAGTATATGTTGATGATATTGTTTTTGGTAGTAACATTGAATTAATGAGTAAGAAGTTTACGCCTACAATGCAACAAGAGTTTGAGATGTCTATGTTGGGGGAAATATCTTTATTTCTTGGTCTACATATTCATCAATCAGAAAGAGGAATTTTCATTTCTCAAAGTAAATATCTCAATGAAATATTGAAGAAATTTGACATGGAAAATTGTGCATCGGTAAGCACTCCTACCAGTTGCAAACTCAGCACAGATGACGATGCTCCATAAATAAATCAAACCATGTACATGTCTATGATAGATAGTTTACTCTATCTCATAACTTCAAGTCCTGACATTATGCAAGTAGTCGGTTTGGTAGGTATGTTTCAATCCAATCCTAAGGAAACACATATCCTTGCAGTTAAAATAATATTAAGATAATTGAAAGGCACAATTGATTATGGCTTGTGGTATCTAAAAGACACATACTTCATTCCTAGATATTATATAGATGTAGACTAGGCATGGAGAATTGATGATAGAAAAAACACTAGTGGAGGTGCATTATTCCTTGGTATCTATTTAGTGTCCTAGACCAACAAGAAACAAAATTTCATTTCCCTTTCTATAGTTGAAGCCAAATATATAGTTGCAACATCTTGTTGTACTCAAGTATTGTGGATAAAAGAAAATATCAATGATATTCAAGTTCCTTGTGATCAACCTATCACCATAATGTGTGACAATACAAGTGTTATCAATATCCATAAAAAACATTTTCAACAATCTAAGACTAAGCATATGCCATATCCCAATCAAATATCATTTTCTCAGAGAATAGGTTTAGGATCAGCTGGTTAAATTAGAGTATGTTCCTTCCAAAGAGAAGATT
Source organism: Picea sitchensis (assembly GCA_010110895.2). Taxonomy (NCBI): domain Eukaryota; kingdom Viridiplantae; phylum Streptophyta; class Pinopsida; order Pinales; family Pinaceae; genus Picea; species Picea sitchensis. The sequence goes on along the minus strand of SNQJ01S0026474.1, from coordinate 1,584 downwards.
GCATATATTTTTACTAAGCCATTACCAAGATAATCCTTTGAGTCTCTTAGACATAGATTGGGTGTGATATAATATTCCTTACTTCAGTAAAGAACACAATGCACTACTTCTACAGGTTCCCCATTTGATGTTGTATCAGGGGAAAGTGATATTGTTGTTAATATTTACCTTATTCATAAAAAGAAGTTTTCTTTTGTGGAGATGCGCACAGTAGAATTTTGCAATGGTTCTCTATGGTAATCTATTTGAGGGTGGTTATGTGCACTTATAGAGTTCTATTTGGTTCTATTTCTAGAGGTGCGTAAAGAGTACAAGAGCATGTTTTTGCATAGGCTTCCAAAGGTCCTTCTTCCTAGAGGGAGAATGTACAAATTCTCCCTTTGTCGTTGTTGTCAAAACGGGAGAGTAACAAAAAAAATCAAAAACCCGGGATGTTGATACACATTGAAAGGGGAAGAAACTTAGCATAAAATCCATTTATACAAAAACCAAAACACTCATATGTTGATACACATTGAAAGGGGGGGTTTTTTGTGCACATTGAAAGAGGGAGCAACATAGAATAAAGGCAATTGATTTTGAATTGATTTCGAATTCATTTGGCAGTTGTGCACATTGAAAGGGGTAGCAACTTATCATAAAGGCCATTGATTTGGAAGTCACTCTCTTTTGGTTTCCACCAATGAAAAAGGGGGATTTTGTTTCACATATGTTGTCATTGATGTCAAAGTGGTCATGGACATGGTCAGTTTTGCGCAATAACAAATAAGAATGAAAATAAAAGTGTGTGCAATAACTGTCAGTATGGAACAAAGTATGATGCACATATGAAGGAAGTTGTGAAAGGATGAAAAAAACAATGCGTAGAAGTATCACAAGATGAAAGGATCAATGACAAAGAAGAATATCAGGGATGACCTATGATGTAGTTCAGAAGTGAAGTATAATGGATAAAAATGCAACGGAGTATATTGTGATATATTTCCCTGTCCTTGATTACAAACTAGAGAAACTGATGTTGGTACTGTAGCATGATGATGAATGTGAAATGACTGTAGGGTGATTTAAGATAATGGTGCATGGAGTGTGACAAAATGAAGTTGGTCACTTGTTAATGGAAAAGAAGAAAATATGCATTGTTCCTTGAGCTAGTGTAATGAATGATGCAATGGACTATGATGAAAAAAGTGGAAGTTCAATAGTCAAGTAAGAAATTCAACAGGGCATGCACACAGTCTGGTGGGAAAACTGGGTGAGCGCATTGTAGGGAAAGTGCAACAATTTAAAGACCTGTGACTTGAATTTTGCACTCCTATTCAATCTGCGCATTGGGTTCTCTATAAAATATAATATAAATGGTTGTGTCAATTTTGATGAGATGCAATATTTGTTCCATTCGATTTAGTCAAATAATGTCCAACCATAACTGAATAAGAAATATTCTTAACTTAGACATAATTATGTCTACATAAAACTAACTAGATTTTGAAGTGGTCAAGATATGTCCACAATATAACTGTTATGCATCCACACACATAATTTAGACAAAAGTTTGTCCAGATATAACTAGCTAGACTTTTATCT
>SNQJ01S0026473.1:172175-191210 GCA_010110895.2 Picea sitchensis | reverse complement strand
TCTGCATCTTCATCCTTCTTGTGCTCACCATCAAATGTAGAAGGTTTGATTTTGTTCATTTCTCCTTGTAGCTCATCCACCCAAGACCTCTTATGTTGTCTAACAAGGGATGGACTTGTGTTGCTACCTGCTCTTTTCTTGGAATGCTTTCGGGAGTGATGGTGGTGTCTGCTAACATTTCCTGATATCTTTTTCTCATCCAAAGGTTTGTGACTTCCAGATTTGCTTGAGCCACTTTATTTTTCCAATTTCTTTTCTATTATGTTCAGACTATGCAATAACTTCATGTTGAAGTCATTCTACTGCTCTTTGGCTCTCATAAGCCTTTCATTATCAGCTTTATGGCTTTGGACATCCTTTTGCAAATTTTCAATAGTCTCTACCATATTCATGTTTTCATCCCTTTCCCTTCCATGTCCATTGGAGTTTGTTCCTTCAATGTCCAAACGGACATTCATCCCTCTACTCTCATCTTGTTGATTGTAGTTTCCTCGTGTCTCTTCCATTCCTATGGACTCGGTACTTGATATGATCTGATCTAGTTGTTGTTAGTTCTGCAAAATGTGCAGCCATTAAAAATTATTAGTTTAACTAAATCAACAATCCACGAGAAATATGAACTATTTCGGCTCAATAATTATATCAGAATTATCTTTTATGATTTCTTGGTGTTGACAACATGACAATTATCAAACACGACCCAAGTTTTGAGAACTTAGCAAGCACTATATCATTGCGCAGAGATACATCGGGCGCAAGGTGGTTTGTCGAAACCACTTTTGCATAAGTTTCGATGTCACATGCTTCAATATGTCAAATCCACAATTCTTGGGACGGGTGACGGTTAGTCAGATCACTTTGTCTCATTCGCTCATACATCACAGCCGTTTGATTTAGGTGAACACCGCCATGTAACGAACTCAGAAATTTTAATGATTTGAATTGGATTAGTTGAGCATGGAAACCCATTGCACTTGTGCGCAAGTCTGTCAGGGATTCATGATTGAGGTTCTATAATTACCAACTCTCAGGTATGGAAGCATCATCTTATCCATCAGCAAGCAGTCTCCAAAATGGTTCGAACTAATCATCTCTGTAAACGTATTTCGGTGTCCACAAAACTCAGGTATGTGGACCCAGTTAAATCCAATGAGACTAGTTATTTGGGCAACATGCTAAATTTTCCTGCAAGTATGAAGGAAAAGGTAGTCGCACAGATACTGGAGACTAAATTTCACACAGTACCTGTTACTGATTCGATATTGGAAATCAAGTTGAATCCAATCATGAGGGATCTGGTTATCAATAGACCAGTTTCTAAGAAGAAACAAAGCAAGCGACAGAAGAAAGAACCCGTCGCTGAAGCGGCTGAGAGTGTTGGAGAGAATCAACCAGCCTGGTTAGATTCTTTAAAGGAGGAGCTAGCTAAGATGAAATGATCCCTCAATACAATTGAGTATATTTCAACGATTTTTAGATAGATGATAGTAGAGGTAAGGAAGGTCCGGAGATGATAGACCTGTTCTTATATGGTCTCTTTGAATAGTGCCACTGCTATTTTGAATCATCCTCTTTTTGTAATTTTGGATTTTGAATGAATATATAAGCGTAGAAGCGGATTTTATACTGCTTAAGACAATATTCCACTGATGATGTTATGAATCTTGTTTCCTTTAATATTATGTGTCTTCTTGTAACTTATATTTCACTTTCAATTATTTGAATAAAACCCAGAATTCATCTCATTTGCTTGACTCATTTTTAATAATACTTCAATGCAGTTGTGTATTCCTCTTTCTTTGAATACTATGTAAAAAAAATTAATTAAACTCAGACTCGTCATCTTAATTAGCATTTCAGACGATTTTGCGCACATAAAAATTCAACATGTGTACCTTTATTTATCGTGCAAACGAATTTATAAGGTAAATCATGTTTCTGCGCACCTATATCTGCTATACATTTCCTCTTCATTGCGCCAATAACTTGTGAGCACTACTTCTGTGTTGCTCGCCAATATCCTCTGTGCACTATTTTTGTATCGCACTTGGATATTCCACATGCATTTCACTCTATGCATTACATCGTGCTAAATTTCAATATGCCTTACCGTGTACAATAATTTGTATGCCCCATCGAATACTATGTCACTACCGTGCATAACTACCTGCGTGCACCCTTGCCTGCACTGTAGTGATACAACACATACTCCTATTGTGTGCGCACCAACCAATCTTCATTGTGTGTCACAATAATGTGCACACCACATGCACCTTTACTATGTGTATGCACTCCGCACAATGCTAAATTTAGCGCGCGCATCTCTACATATTATTTTTTTGCACTGTGGCTCCATTTTCCATAAACGCAATATATTGTATACCATATTGTAATCTCGTCTCCATTCGACTGGTTTGGCCCATTCAGGATCAGTGTCAAAAACTGGCGCTCTGATACCATACTATAACACACCCTGTCCACCCACTGAACGGGGAATGTCACTTACTCAGACACTTAGCTTAGTTCTGACAACATAATGTAACACCCAGTGTTCAACTGAGGTATGTCACGTAACTTTTTTTTATCTCTCTAAATACGTATATACACACACAGGCATACATACATACTAAACTGCATGAAATTAAACATATACATACAATGCTCTAGCGAAAGCCTCATGTATAAAAGATAAACAACCAGTTGTGTTCTATAAATATACAATTTTATATGATTTTTAGACTGATTTGATAGTGAACACAGACATGCAACGTATACAAGGTATATCCTTAAACATACGAACAGTTATGCTCACACAAGCAATAAAACCCATAAAATAACACATAAATGACAACGCAGCATGGAATTCAACACATAACCGGTACTTATCTTGGTAAGAATGTCACCAACTATGTGCGGACGGTCCACAAACCTTCCAACCTTAGACTACATTGTTCGTCACTCTCAACAGTGAGTCGCCCCCGAGCTGGGACTAGACTCCACCCGAGAAAGGGATTCCTAACTCGGCTAAAGGCACACGGTCAAACAGAAAGACTCCCTCTTAGGTTTTCACTCAACCATAGCCTATAGCCTCTCCTTCCCCACATGCTTGTCCCACCCAAGGAAGTGTGCCCCTTCTCTGCTCAACAGTCCTTCGGCTTCCCCACTTCCCTTCCAGGGCTTCTGCTACAGGCCAGACCGGAATTCTCAGAGTGTTGTAGCCGCAGTTTATCACTGTTATCTCCTCAAATAAATCAATCGAGTTATTTCATTTTAGGTGATAGGATGTCTTTTAAAAAAACACATTATTAATTTATTTTTTTAAAGCTCATTTTTTAAAGCTTTATGCATGTAATAAAGTAAAAATAAACTTTTGTTTAGTTTTTATTTGATCTAATTCAAATCTCAAGTTTCAGTGGCTTAGGAGAACATTTTGATTGTTCATTAGCCACCGAAATCCTTAGCTTCGGTAGCTTAAACAAAGGAATTCGGGGCTACTTTAGCCACCGAAATCGCAGAAGTGGGGGAGGAGTCAGCACGTCCTTTCACACGTTTCAACCGTCGGGTTTGAAGTTTTATAATTGCAAATTAGCCACCGAAAAGACATGAGAATGAACCATTCATGACCGGGAGCTGATCTCTGTATGATATACGTGAATCTTCTCATGATTGTTGTATCATCAAGCCATATGCTTATGTACCCTCCATCATTACAGTTATTGACCATGATTGTTGCAAATCAAAAACCATTCTTCTACATCCCTTGTAATCAGTGCCATGTTCTAAAGCTCACCTCAGTTTTCTCTTTCCTGTCACAGCCGAGCCGAATCTCCCTAAATATACACTGTGTAACTCTCCCCTGAAATCCGTTTCTTCGATCACAGGTGAACATAAGCATTGTGGAAGATGAAGAAAGGAGGGTCAACCCTGAGGAAATATCTCGACGACATCAGTTACTTGGAATCGCACCCGGAGGTATGTCAACTATTCAGGGATGCAGGGTGTTATAATTTTTGCAAAAAATTACAGAGCTCTCATCAGTAGATGGAAGAGGCCTTTGCCCTTAATTTCGATGGAAAGAAAGAAATCATAGGTTGGGATGAATTCGAGATAGACGAAGCCCTCATAGCCGAAGTGACAGAGCTCCCTAGGACTGGAGAAAAATGGTTTAAAACTATTGTCACTAAGAATGTTGAATTCAGGTCTTATTTGAAACTAGAACACGGGGGTTTGATATGGAAGAAAGACATCCCTGTGTCTTTCCTTGAAGAGAAATGGCAGCAGTTATTAAAATACATAATGGTCTATATAACTTGTGAAGGGCGATATAACAGAGTGATGATTTACCATTTTAAACTCATAAATCATTTGACTGGTAGAAACCCACTCAATATGCCCTATTTTCTCCACAGAAGCTTATCCAAAATGGCTCATAAAGTCAAGGACAAACCCAATAAAGTTGTAGGTAGACCATCCCACCACAATCTGATTAAACTTTTGGTTTGTGAGTTGTTGCAAAGAAGAGGCAAAGAGTGGAATTACTTCTTGTTCTGGAATGATTTCCAGACTGAGGTACAGCCAGAGGGTAAAAAGAGTACTCATTCCCAGAAGTCTTCTACTCCCAGAAGTGGAAAGAGGAGGAGGAGAGCTATCTCTCCAGCTCCAGTTAATCAACCCTCTGCTTCCTCTAAGCTAAATAAAACTAAGAAGAAATTGAATTTCAACGGTGAAAAAGAAAAGGCCAAAGAATCCCCAATGAACAAAAGCATTCTTAATCTTCCTTGCACAGACTCAGAGGATGAAGAGCACCAGATTGAAACAGGGCACGAGGATTCAGTCACCACAGGGCATGAAAATTATGTTTTTGTAGATATATACACAGCAAGTTATGAAGACCTTCCATCACCTACAACTCAAGAAGAACAAGAACCACAAATTGTAGATGCCTCATCTAGCAAACGAGTGAAGCAGAGTAAATCAAAGGAAATCAAGAAGCTTAAGAAGAATTTAGTCGAGCAAGAAGTGATAGAAAGGGTAATCAAAACCAGGTATGAAACCCTATCGAAGAACTTTGCAGAAAGCAACTCATCCTTGGAAAGATTAGCTCATGAAAGCATAAAGGAAAAGAAAAAGAAGGAAAAGATTGTAAAAGACTACAACAGCTTATGGAGAGTAGCTCAGGGCTTGAAGAAAAAGGTCAGGGCTTTGAGGAAACAAGATATGTCTTCAAAACACCAGGCTCAGACACATGCTACTCTTGAAACCCTAGCAGAGGTGGCAGTTCAGTGCAATGAACCAAAGGCAGCCAGTAACTCTACAGTCTTTGAGGAAGATGCAGAAGCCTTAAAAGATCATCCATAAAGCGTTTTTGAGCTAATACTAAAAGTATTTTTGAAATTTTGATAATTTCACTAATCTCGGGTTTTGATGGCTTAGGTGAACATATCGATTGTTCATTATCCACTGAAAGCAGAGCTTTTGGTAGCTAATTGGTCTGAATTATGTCTACTCTAGCTACCGAAAGCACTGATAAGGCAGAAAGTAAATATTTTTGCACAGGTCCAAGTTTTCCTTGTCCAAAAAGCTCAGAAATGGTTCCAATCGATGGAAAATAATTAATGACATCCTTATTAAGAGTTTGTTTTGGTTTTAGAGATGCTCTACAAGATAGAAAGGTAAAAAACATTTAGCTATTTTCAAGGATATAAAGTTATTTGACTGTCAACAGGTGTCATGTTCGACTCCTCCCATATCACATGAAATTCAACAGCCTCGGAAGGCTCACTACACCTGCCAAAGAATCTAAAGAACATAAATATCATTCGAGGATTTGAATTGACCTAGTTTATAGGATCTTTTCCTATTTTCTTGGGCTAGTTATTGATTTTATATTTTAGGAAAAATTCGATCCAGTAGCATAGGATCTTGAAACTGTTTGCAAAGGGCTATAAAGTCCAGAACATTTGATGAACAAAAGGTTAGATTTTGAGTTCTGTAATCCACTATTATTATGATAAAGACACTTTCTTTAATATATTAAGCATGCAAGCTTCTTTCATTGTTATTATCAGACTATCTTTATCTTTTTCTATGCCTATGAGTTGAAATCATTTCTTTGTCTATGTTTAAAGGTCCCATGGTAACTGTCATCTTACCTTTGATTATTAAGCAAGAATCATAAGCATCCTTTGCTAGTTTGTTGACCCATCATATATATTTTTATATATGTTCTGGTTAATTGATTGGTTTTCTTATCCATTTTATCTACAAATCTATATGATAATAGCTCTTGAAGGCCTTGTACTGCAGGAATATAGCTAGACTGTCTTGAAGATACAATCCAGTGATTTAGATATTCATCTTGATCCAAACCCACACCCATTATTGAGAAAATAATTACAAAAAGGTTAAGTTACCAGGCATCTCTGAGATACAGCCTAGGAGAGTTTCCTGGAGTGATAACAAATTGGCGTCGTTGCCGGGGAGAGGAGATTGAAGCTCAGCTTCCTTGGGAGACGACAAGATCCAACTTTGATGATAGACAAAGTTTGGACACATTTTTTGTTGTAATCATCTATCTGGTGACTCCATTGGAACAAAATGGCTCTAAGAAGGGCTCATACCAGAGAAAACCAAGAAAGACCACTGGCAACACTAGTTCCAGACCTTAAGAAGATCATCAGAAGTGGAAAAGCATTGCAAAGACCAACTTATGGATCTGCAAGATCATCTAAACCAGGTATTGCAAGAAACACGTCTTATTTTGCATCTAGATAACCTCTTGTCGAATCCCCTTCTGCTGAAACTTCTAGTTCTCAAAAAATTGAAATTGTGTCAGAAAGCTTGAAGGGTGATGAGCCTTCAATTTCCTCTAATGTTATAGATTCTATTTATGAGCATGTTACTATATCCAACTTAGGAGTAGAAGTTGTAGAATCTATCCAAGAAGAGGACTCTTCCTCTTCCTTGAATTCTTCACCAACTGAGCCTGTAGAAATTTTTTTCCATACTCATATCAGTCTACACATTCTTGAAGATATTTTACAAGATTTTTCCTCTAAGGGTGAAGAAAACTTGGCCTTGCTGCTCGGTCAGTTTTACAGAGCTTCTTACTTTCCACCTTATTCAGGTAACACATTCTAGGGTAGTCATCCTACCAGTGCTTCCCCTCCATTCCTCAATGAAGTAAGACCACCATTGTCCATAGTCCCATCTATCCCATCTCATCCATCATCTACAAAAACCTCTTCCTCTGCATCAACCCCCAAGATTATCATGGCTACCCCTTTGACAAAAATGGAACAAATCTTAGCCAATAGGTATGCCCCTCTTGTGTTGTCCAATCCCTTATTATCCATGCCAATAGGAGATTATCAAAAATATATGCCAAAGTTTACTGGATCTGGGGATTATACTGCTGAAGAACATATATAATCTTTCTATGCTTATGCTGAGAATATTAACATTTCAGAGGAAGATGTTTGGACCAGAATTTTTGTGCAGAGCTTGGATGGTCAAGCCAGGAAGTGGTTCAAGGAACTTCCAGCAAATTCAGTGGCAGGTATTGAGAAATTAGATGAAGTGTTTTTGAAACATTGGGGAGAAAGAAGAGACCTTTTGTATTATATTACTGAATTTAGAAATCTAAGAAGAGAAAATGGGGAGTCTGTCTCGAACTTCACCAAAAGATTCAATAAGATGTTTGGCAATATCCCTGTAGAGATCAAGCCAACTGATGCATCAGCAAAGATTACTTACTCTTCTGCCTTTGATCCAGAATTTTTCTTAATCCTTAGAGAAAGAAGGTCATCCACACTCGCTTTAATGCAATATGTTGCTCTTGAGGTTGAATCTAACATTATGGCATCTCAAAAACTTAAAGGAAAATTTGAGACAAAGAAGTTGTCTGATGATCCTCCTTCTTCTTCAAATACCAAAATGGAAAAGATGGCCAAGATGTTGGAAGCTTGACCTCAGAAATGTCAAAAATGAAAATTCAGAGTCAGTAGCGAGCAAGAAGTAAAGAGCCTAATGCCTATGCTCCCAGGAATCCCAATGCATTCCCTTATAGAAGGAACAACCAGCAGGTTCATATCCTTCAGAGAGACAAGAATGTAGCTGAAGACCAAAGGATCAGGGACCCCTTCCAAAATGCAGTGCTAGAAGAAGAGAAGGAGTTATCTCATGATGAAGTTGAAGAAGAAGACAACATCAATTGCTTTGGGGATGATATTGATTCCTCCTTCTTGACACAAATAGATTATGAGGAGGCCCAGATGAGCAAGAATATTAATGAGGCGAGAATTGAAGAATATTTTTATCAGACAGATGATCAGCCAGGTTACAATTTAAGATCTAAGATTGTCACTCCAAAACCATTGCTTGTTGCCCCCAGAAAAAAGAAAGATGTTGTTGCCAAACACCCTGCTGCTCCTACAAAGAAAACCTCCACTCCTGCAAAACAGCAGTAGAAGCAATTGCAGCCCCAAGCTAAAGAACAGGTGCCCCTCAGAGCTCCTTCTAACAAGGTAAAACCTTCCGATAAAATATCATATTCATTTAATTTCGAATCAGAAATTCAAAAGGTGAAAATACCTATGCCTTTAACTGAACTTATGAAGAATGACATATTCAAGTTTGTTGTCCTGAAGTCCCTTCAACCAAAGACTCCCCCAGTTGTTGATTATGTAAACCTTCAAGATGACAAGACCACAGTGACTATAGGACATATGGTAGAAGACCGAGATGATTCTTGTCCACCCTTCTACATATCCCTGAATATCCATGACAAGATCCTTCACAACTGCTTGCTTGACTCAGGAGCGTCACACAATCTTATGCCTAAAGCAGTGATGGATGAACTTGGGCTTGACATCACAAAACCTTACCATGATATTTTCTCTTTCAACTCTAGGAAAGTCATATGCCTCAGCCTCATAAAATACCTTGTCATAAACCTTGCCCAACTACCAATGAGAAGCATGGTAATGGATGTTGTAGTGGTTGATATCCCACCCAAGTTTGGCCTCCTCTTGTCACGTTCATGGAGAAAAAGGCTAGGAGGTACCTTGCAGATGGATCTTTCGTATGCCATAGCCCCGATGTTTGGAGGAGATCTAAAGAGACTTTACAAATAAAATCATCTTGCCTACATCATTAGTGATGGGAATAATTTTGTAAACCATCCCATCTATGCATTAGACACAGACTTTGGGGCATGCATTATGCAAATAGATGATTCTCAGCTAGCTCCTTTGCATCTCACAAAGCCTACTTATCAACAGACTGATGGAGAGAGTACTCCCGTGTGGAGCATTTTATTTGATGGTGCCAGTACCAAAGACTCAGCAGGTGTAGGTGTAGTTTTGATTTCTCCTTCAAAAGAGGTTATTCATTTGTCTTTTAAACTTGATTTCAAAACTACTAGCAATATAGCAGAGTATGAGGCTTTGTTGTTGGGATTAAATTCTGCCAAGGAGATGGGAATTAATGGACTAAAGGTGTTTGGAGATGCAGATCTCCTCATACAACAAGTGAATATTACTTTCCAAGCAAAACATGTCAGGTTGAAAGCTTACAGGGTTGAGGTATGGAAAATCAGGGACTCTTTTTCCATTTTTGATATTTCTTATATACCCAGAGCTATGAATCACCTTGTTGATTCCCTTGTTGTCTCAGCTGGTATGTTCATTCCTCCCATGCCTCCTAGACTGAATTACGAAATCCAAGTCAAATATAGACCATCCTTGCCCGACAATGTCAAATATTGGAAAGTTTTTTAAGATGATGATGAGATTAGTAGATTTCTTCTGGTTGTAGATGAATTTTCTGATATGCATATTGACCAGAAAAATCAAAATGTAGAGGAATCCAAGAAGCCTAAGCTAAAAAGAAAAATGGGTCAACATGATATCATTCAGTTGCCCAACAATTATATACCTCGGGGTTTGGTGCCTCTTAAGAAGCGTTTCGACCAAAATGATGTCCCCTACAAACTTGATAGGAAGGATAAGGATTCTGTTGTCCATGAGCACAATATAGGAATCCAAAATCATCCTAAATTCATAAGTTTGTCCATTGAATTAACTATTGATCAGAGGTTAGAATATTGCAGCATTATGAAGAAATTTGCTGATGTTTTTGCCTATAAATACAGTGATCTAAAAACCTATGATCCTAATGTCATTCAACATAAGATTACTCTTGAGAAAGACACCATCCCTTTCAAACAGAAGTTGAGACCTATCAATCCTCTTTTATTGCCGGTAATTGAAAAAGAAATCAAAAAGCTCCTTGATGCCAAAATCATAATCCCATTAAGATACTCCAAATGGATTGCAAACCAAGTAATAGTGAGAAATAAAAATGGTGAGATCGAGCTATGCGTTAATTTTAGAAACTTAAATAAATGCTCCAAGAAAGACAACTATCCCCTACCCAAGATGGAACACTTCCTCCAAAGAATTTTAGGGGCCACTGTCATGTCTTTCCTAGATGGATTCTCAGGATATAACCAGGTTTCTGTACACCCTGATGACCAATAAAAAAATGCCTTTACTACTCCTTGGGGTACCTTCATGTACGTCAAGATGTCATTCGGGCTAATGAATGTTGGGGCCACTTTTCAGAGGGCCATGGACATAGCTTTCGTGGGAGAGAAGGACAAGTTTGTCCTCATCTATATGGATGATATCATATTTTATTCTAGCAGTCATGAAGAGCATCTGAAGCATATGAAAAGAGTATTTTTTAAATGCAGACAGTTCGGGATTTCGCTGAACCCCAAAAAGTCTCAATTTTCTCTGAAGAAGGGTAAGCTCCTAGGCCACATTGTTTCAGCAAAGGGAGTGAAAATCGATCCATCTCAGGTGGAAGCAATTCAGAAGTTGTCCATACCAAGGTCAAAGAAGGATATCCAATCCCTAATCGGTAAGATAAATTTTGTCAGAAGGTTTATTCCTAATTTCGTTGAGTTAGTGAAACATATAAATTCTATGCTAAAAAAGGGATCGGAGATAAAATGGACAGACAATGCAAGAAGTTCATTTCAAGATATCAAACAGGCTATCATGGAATCTCCCACTCTAATCAGTACGGATTACACCAAGAATTTCTATATTTTCTCTTTTGCTTCCCATGACACAGTGGCAGCAGTCTTGTTACAAAAAGATGATGAAGGTCTTGATCACCCGGTGGATTTCTTCAGCAAATCACTTAGGGATGTTGAACTAAGGTATGATCCTATAGAAAAACAAGCTTATTCTCTCATTAAGTCATTAAAATCTTTCATAATTTATATCCTCCATGCAAAGGTTGTGGTCTATGTTCCTTCAGCCTCTGTGAAGGATGTCTTGACCCAACTTGATATTGATGGAAAGAGAGCTAAATGGATCGCAAATCTGATTGAGTTTGACATAGAAGTGAATCCCACTAAGATGGTAAAAGGCCAAGGCCTTGCCAAGATTTTGACAGAAGAGAACTGTGATCTTTTGGACATAAATTTCATTGGGGAAAGTTCAGGAAGTTTGCAGATAGGGGTAGCAGCGGAAGAACAACATGACAGCCAGCAAGTGGTCGAGAATTTGTCTTCATGTGAGTGGTATTCAGGTATTGTTCATTTTTTACAGAAGTCGTAGGTTTCTCCTGAACTTAGCATGATTCAAGATCGATCCCTTAAGCTCAGAGCAATTAAATTTTGCATTAATGATAATCTTTTGTATTGGAAAGATCCTACTGGTTTACTACTGAGATGTTTAGAAAAAGATGAGTCAGCTGAAGTCATGCATCAGTTTCATTTGAGTATTTGTGGAGGCCATCATTACTGGAAGACCAGAGCTCATAAAATCCTAAGGGTTGGGTATTACTGGCCTTTTATTTTTTCAGATGTGTGTGCCTTTGTGAAATCTTGTGATAAGTGTCAAAGATTCACAGGAAAACAACAACTAAAATCTCTACCCCTGAGACCTATTGTAGTGAATGGTCCTTTTCAACAGTGGGGCTTAGATTTCATAGGCGATATTAATCATTCATCTAGTGGTCAGCATAAATGGATCCTGGTAGCCACTGACTATTTTACCAAGTGGATAGAGGCAATCCCCACTAGAAATTCCACTCATCGGGTCGTCATGAAGTTTCTCTATGAAAACATTCTGATCAGATTTGGTTGCCAAAAAAGGCTAATGAAAGATAATGTAGCGGCCTTCAAAGTTGATGCTTTGATTGACATGTGTAATTCCATGGGCATTCAATTGGTACACTCTTCTTCCTATTTCCCTCAAGGCAACGGTCTTGCCGAGTTGTCCAATAAGAGTCTAGTCAAAATCATCAGAAATTTGTTGGAGGATAATCAAAGGAGATGGGATTCCAAACTAAAGTTTTCTCTTTGGGCAGACAGAGTGACTAATAAGAAATCCATTGGAACTTCTGCCTTCAAACTGGTTTATGGAACTGATTCCATTTTCCCCATTCAGCTAGTTATACCAGTGGCTAAATTCTTTCAGGAGGAACAAACCGAATCAAATGATATGGTAAGAAGAATGCTTGACTTGGTAGAATTGCAGCAGGTCAGAGAACAGCTGGTGGATAAATCAGAAGCTCATCAAAAGAGGATCAAGAATACTTTTGACAGAAAAGAAAAGGTGCACAACTTTCAGGTTGGTGACTGGGTTCTGAAATGGGATGCCCTCAGACAAGATAAAGGCAAGCATGACAAGTTTGATTCTTTGTGGACCGGTCCTTTCATGATAACTCAAGTACAACACAACAACACCTTCATTCTACAAAGTATGGAAGGTGAAGAAATGTTTGGTGGCCCAGTTAATGGGTGTTTTCTGAAACTCTATTTCATCTAAGGCTTCAAAGCCTTGTCATTGTAAATTTTATTTTCAGTTTTTTTTGTTTTTTGCAAAATAACTCCATGCCCAATGGAAGCACTAGCAGATAGGTTTGAATTTGTGTTTTATAGGAAAGGAATTGGTTTTGTGGATCTTGAAACCTCACAGGGAGGCTTTCACCCCCAATAGGAGCCAATGTTATCTCCTCAAATAAATCAATCGAGTTATTTCATTTTAGGTGATAGGATGTCTTTTAAAAAAATACTTTATTAAAAAAAAATTTAAAGCTCATTTTTGAAAGCTTTATGCATGTAATAAAGTAAAAATAAACTTTTGTTTAGTTTTTATTTGATCTAATTCAAATCTCAGGTTTCGGTGGCTTAGGTGAACATTTTGATTATTCATTATCCACCGAAAGCCTTAGCTTTAGGTAGCTTAAACAAAGGAATTCAGGGCTATTTTAGCCACCGAAATCGTAGAAGCGGGGGAGGAGTCAGCACGTCCTTTCACACGTTTCAACCGTCGGTTTTGAAGTTTTATAATTGCAAATTAGCCGCCAAAAAGACAAGAGAATGAACCATTCATGACTGGGAGCTAATCTCTGTAAAGCGAATCTTTTCAGGATTGTTGTATCATCAAGACATATGCTTACGTACCCTCCATCATTACAGTTATCGACCATGATTGTTGCAAATCACAAACCGTTATGATGCATCCCTTGTAATCAGTGTCACGTTCTAAAGCTTGCCTCAGTTTTCTCTTTCCTGTCACAGCCGAGACGAATCTCCCTAACTATACACTGTGAAACTCTCCCCTGAAATATGTTTCTTCGATCACAGGTGAATCGAAGCATTATGGTAGATGAAGAAAGGAGGGTCAACCCTAAGGAAAGAGCTTGACGACATTAGTTACCTGGAATCACACCCGGACATATGTTAATTCTTCATGGATGCAGGGTGTTATAATTTTTGCAAAAAATTATAGAGTACTCATCAACAGGTGGCAGAGGCCTTTGCCCTTAATTTCAATGGAAAGAAAGCAATCATAGGTCGAGATGAATTCGAGATAGATGAAGCCCTCATAGCCGAAGTGACATAGCTCCCTAGGACTGGAGAAAAATGGTTTAAAACTACTGTCACTAAGAATGTTAAATTCAGGTCTTATTTGAAACCAGAACACATGGGTTTGATATGGAAGAAAGACATACCTGTGTCTTTCCTTGAAGAGAAATGGCAGCAGTTATTAAAAGCCATAATGGTCTATATAACTTGTGAAGGGAGATATAACAGAGTGATGATTTACCATTTTAAACTCATAAATCATTTGACTGGTAGAAACCCACTCAATTTTCCCTATTTTCTCCACAAAATCTTATCCAAAATGGCTCAACAAGTCAAGGCCAAACCCAATAAATTTGCAGGTAGACTATCCCACCACATTCTGATTAAACTTTTGGTTTGTGAGCTATTGCAAAGAAGAGGCAAAGAGTGGAATTACTTCTTGTTCTGGAATGATTTCCAGACTGAGGTACATTCAGAGGGTAAAAAGAGTTCTTATTCCAAGAAGTCTTCTACTCCCAGAAGTGGAAAGAGGAGGAGGAGAGCTATCTCTCCAGCTCCAGTTAATCAACCCTCTCCTTCCTCTAAGCTAAATAAAGCTAAGAAGAAATTGAATTTCAACAGTGAAAAATAAAAGGCCAAAGAATCCCCAATAAACAAAAGAATTCTTAATCTTCCTTACACAGACTTGGAGGATGAAGAGCACCAGATTGAAACAGGGCACGAGGATTCAGTCACCACAGGGCGTGAAAATTCTAGTTTTGTAGATATATACACAGCAAGTTATGAAGACCTTCTATCACCTACACCTCAAGAATAATAGGAACCACAAATTACAAATGCCTCATCTAGCAAACGAGTGAAACAAAGTAAATCAAAGGAAATCAAGAAGCTTAAGAAGAAGTTAGTCGAGCAAGAAGTGTTAGAAAGGGTAATCAAAACTAGGTATGAAACCCTGTCGAAGAAATTTTTAGAAAGCAACTCATCCTTGGAAATATTAGCTTATGAAAGCATAAAGGAAATGAAAAAGAAGGACAAGATTGTAAAAGACTACAACAGCTTATGGAGAGTAGCTCGGGGCTTGAAGAAAAAGGTCAGGGCTTTGAGGAAACAAGCTATGTCTTCAAAACACTAGTCTCAGACACATGCTACTCTTGAAACCCTAGCAGAGGTGGCAGTTCAATGAAATGAACCAGAGGCAGCCAGTAACCCTACAGTCTTTGAGCAAGATGCACAATCCTTAAAAGATCATCCCTAAGGCGTTTTTGAGCTAAGACTAAAGTTATTTTTGAAATTTTGATAATTTCACTAATCTCGGGTTTCGGTGGCTTAGGAGAACATATCGATTGTTCATTAGCCACTGAAAGCAGAGCTTTCAGTAGCTAATTGGTCTGAATTGTGTCTACTCTAGCTACCGAAAGCATTGATAAGGAAAAAAGTTAATATTTTTGCACAGGTCCAAGTTTTCCTTGTCCAAAAAGCTCAGAAACGGTTCCAATCGATGGAAAATAATTAATGACATCCTTATGAAGAGTTTGTTTTGTTTTTAGAGATTCTCTACAAGACAGAAAGGTAAAAAATAGTTAGTTATTTTCAAGTATATAAAGTTGTTTGACTGTCAACAGGTGTCATGTTCAACTCCTCCCATATCACATGAAATCCAGAAGCCTTGGAAGGCTCACTACACCTGCCAAAGAATCTGAAGAACATAAAGATCATTCGAGTATTTGAATTGACCTAGTTTATAGGATCTTTTCCTATTTTCTTGGGCCAGTTATTGATTTTCTATTTTAGGCAAAATTCGATCCAGTAGTATAGGATCTTGAAACTATTTGCAAAAGGCTATAAAGTCCAGAACATTTGATGAACAAGAGGTTTGATTTTGAGTTTTGTAATCCACTGTTATTATGATAAAGACACTTTCCTTAATATATTAAGCCTACAATATTCTTTCATTGTTATTATCAGACTCTCTTTATCCTTTTCTATGCCTATGAGTTGAAATCATTTCTTTGTCTATGTTTAAAGGTCTTTGTCTATGTTTAAAGGTCCCATGGTAACTATCATCTTACCTTTGATTATTAAGCAAGAATCATAAGCATCCTTTGCTAGTTTGTTGACCCATCATATATATTGTTATATATGTTCTGGTTAATTGATTGGTTTTCTTATCCATTTTATCTACAAACCTATATGATAATAGCTCTTGAAGGCGTTGTACTGCATGAATATAGCTAGATTTTCTTGAAGATACAATCTAGTGATTTAGATATTCATCTTGATCCAAACCCACACCCATTATTGAGAAAATAATTACAAAAAGGTTAAGTTACCAAGCATCTCTGAGACACAGCCTAGGAGAGTTTCCTGGAGTGATAACAATCACCTTCAGGAAATCAATCCTCAGTAATTCCCTCACTCAGAGAATTGCTCACGGGCCTGACAACCCGCCTCTTCAATCCCGCTCTCAAGCTGACAAGTACACCAACGGGAATGGATATCAATCTCGTTTGGGTACGGTGGTAGGAAGATACGAGGTAGCTCAAGGACTGACGAAATGTATCGTGGATATTGGTTCTCTTGTCGAAGGAAAAAATGGTAAGATTCCCCCCTTCTTCCCAATGGTCGATCCCCCCCCAAAGGAACTAAGTCTCAGCAATCAGTATGCATGTCTCTAACTTGACACTTGTCATGTTGGAAGCTACTCTGATACACTTGTCCCCTACTTTAGGACTTAGGATAAATTAATTATCCATACTTTATGTTTTTAAGAAATATTAATATAATATTTCTTGTTGGCTTTAAGATCTCTAGCTTAGCCCCGTTCTTAACTTTAGGCCCTCCCTTTCCTTATTTGGTGGAATCTAGTCCCCCTTCTCTTTTATCGTGGTCGGTCTGCGTGCAGCGATGTTTTTTTATATTAATCATGAGATATATACAAAATAGGCACTCTAGCCTTTAACATCTAGGTGTGTTGGCCTAATTCCAAGACATAAGCATTACGGCTTATAATATTGGCTCACCAGCCTATAATGCATATTATATACACAAAGGTACGCTGACCTTAATATTGCACGCACTTTAGTTACTACACGCGGTATCCACTGACCTCAAGGTTGTGCACTCTTTAGTTACTGCGCATTGTATCCTCTATCTTTAAGGTTGTGTGCAGCTTAGTCACTGCACGCGGTATTCAAAAATGTGCACATTACATCCCTTTATTGCGCAGTATATGCGCGCACCATGCCATGAAAGGTGTATTACAAAAATGATGTCTAAACATCTCACTAGCTTAAATATACTTGGATTATATTTACATTTGGGTTCGGCCGAGGGATATTACACATCCCCTGGGCAGGTACAATCAACAGTCCAGTCCGAACGTATGGGCAGGATAACAAGTTTGAAATCCTTCAAGACAACTGAGGACAAGTGGACCGGTAGAACTCCAGAGGACCCCGAATGAATTTGGAGTTCACAAAGCAACGAGACCAAATGAAGATAGTTTAACCTCAAGAAGAACCCCCAATATATGATCTGACTACTATGAACGGTTAATCCACGGGGGGATAATCTTCGTAACTTTTCCGAACGTGACCTCATGTGTAACCCCTATGTGAGAGGGGAATTCCAGGAAGCTTATACGAAAATTGGATTTTCTCTCTCTATCGCAAGATGCTAAGTTTGTTTGACATCTTTGGAAAGTTATCCTTTCAACCTATTCCAAATCCCTACACCTTAAGCTAATGTAGGTTTGCTAACAGAAAATGTAAAAATGTCTGATAAATTTTAGTCTAGCGCTTGATTTTAAGGTTGTTGCTTACTCAAGAGGAAAATGATGTGGACTAAATGATGTTTTTACCGACTCTAAACAATGCAAATAAATGAGAATGCAAACATTTCACTTCGATGAAAACTATATTACGAGAAGGAGAAAATGTTTATCATTCCAGATGCAAAATGTCCCAAAATGCCAAAAACCATGCAATTTTGCTACTTCAAATGCAAGCTAGCTTCACTACCCAAAAGAAAGAATGCAAGTATGGTCTTTGTTTGATTATAATGTATAAATAAAGAAAATACAATTCCTTCAATTCTCCACAACTTTCAATCAAAAGAAAGAGTCAAATGCAGATGCAAAAGACACGAAGCGACAAAATTTTTCAAACAAAGCATGCACTCAAAGCAATGAGAACTGAAAGAAAACAAGTAGAAACTTGCCCTAACAAGAAATCAATCAAGGATTCAACAACTGACAAACATTCATTGAGTACAAGAATATGAAGAGAAGAATCCAAGAAAAGATAGAGAGAAAGAGAAATCACTCAAATTGTCCCAACAAAACAAGCAGTCAGAAAGGGCAATTTCACATTTCTGAAAAAGTTTCAAGCTCCAATAAATAAAATAAGGCATGATAACCACCAAATATCAACCTAAATAACTTCACAAACCAATAACAAAGTATAGGTAAATACTTCCACAAAACAGGCTGAGAAAATCTAAGCAGAAAAAGGCAAAAATCCTCCAAAAAGGAGACCAACGCTCCTTGTCTCAAGGGTACAGATTGTTGCAGTGCTCCCTAGAGCACTATAGGGGACTGCTAGTGCTCTGGTATGGCCTACAGGGGGGCGTTGGTCCACCCAGAAATTCAAAAAAAGGTCAAAAAAATGAAGAAAAACTCACCCATAATGCATGAAAATTGGTGAAATTGCTAGTGAAGGTAGGAGAAGGATAATGGATGATGAATAAATAGTAAAAGTGATCTGAATGGTGGGAAAAGTGAAGGGGAAAAACAATGAAGTAAAAATAGGATTTGATCCCCAGTGGAGTCGCCAATTTCTGTTACAAGAGAATCCCCCTGTGGACAAGTGGATTTCCTCTTGGATACTAGACCCCTATAACTAAGACAGAAAGGTGCAAATGTTGAACACTGACATTCCTTCTAATTAAGCTAAAATAATCAAGGAATAATAATAAAGGAATATAAATACCTTTAATAACATTTTTCCTTTCTCAATACAGGCTGATCTTGATCTCCAAGTCTTTCAGAAGGTCCTGCAATCGAAGGAACAACAACGACAAAACATACTTCTTATTCCTACCATGATTAGCTTCGAAATAGATCTATCAAAAAGAACAAATTCATG
>SNQJ01S0026473.1:154572-172165 GCA_010110895.2 Picea sitchensis | reverse complement strand
TTTGTTTCAAGCTTGTTTCAAAATGAAACCAATACCGAGCTTAGTCTTTGTTCTTTCTCGTGCTCATAAAAAACATGAGAGTGCAATTGATTAAACTTTTATCTCTTTTTCGGACTCGCATGGATATACGAAAAAAGAACCTCGTGGAGTCTTATTTAAGTTATTTTCAGACTCTCTAAACATGCAACTATTGCCGAGTGATCTTGGTTCCTTTCACACTCGTTAAAATTTTTGAAATGGCATCTTTTGAGTGGTAATTTATCTCTTTTTCGGACTCGTGAGACTAAAATTACAAAAAAGGACAACCCTGGAGTTGTCTTTAAGTTATTTTTAGACTCTCTAAGTATGAAAAATCATTGAGTTTACCTTCTCTAGACTCGTTAAACAATCATACATTGAAGGGCCCATACGGGACCGAACCCTTACTTCTTCCAATTCGTTAAATAAAGGAAGAGGGACTTATCGAAAGTGAGTTATATCGAGCATGTGTTACCCTCCTCGAGCTCATTAAATAAAAAAGAGGTACTCGTCTATCTGGATGGGAGAAAAATTGAAGGAAGAAAGCCAAGCAATTTTTGAAAACATTACAAGTAACTCTTACGGTCACCCTTGAACATGACACTTTATCTTTGCATGCATTTTAATCCGTTGAACCTCTGCATTGAACCAATCCTCTGAGTTTTCTTACTCCTTTGGGTCACCCAGCGAAAGTCACAGTATCCACTGCATCATCGTGTTTTTTCCCATGTCATGTTTCTGTTGTTGTGCCTCAGTGTTCAAGGGAAGTATATGCCTCAAGAGTCAACCACCACAATTTTTTTTTTCAATACCCGTGTCAGTCCATGCTCTTTTGATCCACCAATTACATCTCTATGTCAGTTTCATGTCGTTTATGGGGGATACATAAAGGCCCTCCTTCGACGAGTCTGTTCCTATAGACTTCAGCACATTATCCGGAAACTAGACTTAGAAACTAGTTAGTACCTTGGGACCTGCATGCCTGAATGGCAGGCCTCCTCACATCTGACAGTGGGTTTACATCATTGACCTCTGATCGAATGATTCCACGGATGTTCAAATTCATCTCATCCATTCACATTCGTTGGAATTTACTAGAGTACCTTGGGAATCATTGACATCAATGATGATTTCCCTCGCGCTTGTTAATGGTTTACCTCATTGACCAGTAATCAAGTGGTTGTTTCCATGTTCGACATCAAGACATCTATTCACATAGTTAGATTCGTACTACATCAGGATCTGTAATAACACCCTAGGTTGATTCATCACTCTTATATGCACTTTTCCCAGGTTGCGACGGAGTTTCTTTTCAACATTGACACATATATTGTCACATAGATCCACTTTGTATTGGTCGTGGTTATGTCCTATCATCTCATAGATCCACTGTGTATTCTTCATGGCTACAATCAGTTCAGGTCATAGGAGTATAGATCCACATTGTATCTTCAGTGGCTATACCTTTTTGTCAATATAATTATGGATCTGCAGTGTATTTTATGGCGGCCATACCTTGAAAGTCTTTATCACTCAAGCATAGGTATTTTTGCCTTGGGTTTGAAACATGTCATAATATTTGTTTGATGGTTGTGTGCAGCTTCTTCTAGGTTCTCTGGGTCCATACCATGGCTTGAAAAAGTCTACAAAGTACTTCAGTCATCATTTCCTGTCTTCTAACTTCGCACTTTGGGGGGAAATATGTTACACATCAAAATTACTCATTACGATGATGGCCTAGTGTCGTCATTACCAACGTCACAAGTGTCGCATTTTGGTTGCAAGTGTCGCAAATATCATACTGTCATCTTGCCTATGTTGTATCTCGGACAACATTATCAAGAACACTTAAAATTCACCTCAAAAGTCTGGTTTTGAAGAGTAGAAATCATTTGACAAAGAGTACAAGTCTTTTTCCATGGAAAAAACCACTCAAAAATGAATTTTGGAAGGCAGTTCTCCCCTATACACTTTTAGGGAGTGCCAACAGTCTGTACCCTCTTTTGGGGGAGCGTTTCAATGCTTTGTTCCCCATTCTGAGGGAGCACTGGCCCTTTTTGATCGAATTTTGGATTGTTGAGGAAAATCAGGGAAGAATCCCCCTCATCTCTGGAATTGGTTGGATTCGGATCTGAGGTCAAGGGTAGATCTTAGGGAAGATCCACAACTATAGGAGAAGGATCCTCAACCGATCCCAAGAATCTCTTAAGTGGTTAGGCCTCTCCAAATTTATATAAGGAGGCCTCCTCATGGTAAAAAGGAGAGAGATTGAAGGCATCAAACTTATGATCTCATAAGGGAGATATCATTGAAGCATCATCATTTTGTGTGGATTATTTGAGAAAAGGGTTGGACAAGGAGAGTTGGGATAGGTTGTTTCACCTTCATCAAAGGTCTGTAAGTATTCTCTATTGTTCTCATTAATATACATATGTGCTTGGCATGTTTCTTTCAAAGTTGTGTTTATTCTACATGAACTTGTCTCTATTAGATAGATCCAGTTTCAAGTTAATCTTAGTAGAATAGGAAGCTTGTTCTATCTTTGTTTGTTTTGCAAGACTTATTGAGGAGCTTGGGGATCAAATCTCAACTCGGACTGTGCGAGGACAAACATCATTAAAAAGGTACACCTTTCTTCCTCTTCTCTATACATTAGTTTATCTAGGTTTAAAAGGATGTTAGTGACCAACGTTAGCACCCTTTCTGTCTTTATCTTAGGTGTCTATAGCCCAAGAGGGAATCCACTTGTCCGCAGGGGGATTATCCTGTAACAAGCATGTCAAGCCACGTGTTTTTTCTGAAGGTGATCTAGTTCTTCTTTACGAGCAAGATCGTGATTTTCTAGGGGACGGTAAATTCGAGCCCATGTGGAGGGGTTTGTATATTGTGAAACGAGTGTTGGAGAAGGGGGATTATGAGTTGGTAGATTATGATGGAGTTCCTTTGAGTGAACCTAGAAATGGGATTTACTTGAAGAAGTACTATCCTTAAATCATTTTTGCATAAGTGTTGTGCATTTTTAGTGTATCATACTCTTGTATGCTTTTTTTGTTTTTGGTTCCACCTTTCGACTTCTTGCCTTGCATTATGCTTGGTTTCCAGATGTTGGTGTCTTCGCTACCCTACATTGTCTTCGCTGATGGCGCTAGTCATAGTACTCAAAACTTAGCATCTGTTTCTTGGGAAATCTATGCACCTACGAATGAATTAATCAATCTACATGGTGTATGCCTTGGTCGTGCAACTAACAATATCACGGAATACAGTGTAGTTATCGAGTTATTGATTGATGTTCTTTCACTTGGAATCTTCCATCTTATTGTACGACTTGATTCACAGTTAGTAGTCCTACAGTTGAGTAACATTTATTCCATCCGGAGTCCTACTCTGTTAAGGGTATATTTACGAATTCGCCTCTTGAAACGTCATTTTGATTACATTGAATATCAAAACATTCCTAGATTTATAAATACATTAACAAATCCATTGGCTAATTATGTGTTAGACAGACATTTGAGACATTTATAAAATCCAATCACTTTGTATATAAAACAAGTAATCCGGTAGAAGCCTCATATTCATAACGATAAAATTTTACAAAAAGTGTTTTTGTCCAAAGACCAAAATATCAAAAATGTGAAGCTCATAGCTTCATGTACAAGATCATCAAGGATGTTTCTTGCTATAACAATCAACCGTCCATGTTACTTTTCAGAGAAGTCGACCGGTGGATGTAGATACACCCACTGTATGGTGTTGATAATGCTTACGGAGCTCGTCCATTGTGGCATCAAGGACATGCATGGTTAACCCCTCTAGGTTATGTTCTATAACCTCTAGATATACAACAACTACACCTACTACATCGCCTCTCTCCCCTCGTCTCTGGATCGGGGATGAACCCAGAGGACGATAAGGTCCCACATCTGCATTATTGGAGAGCACATGATTAGTCATCGGATAAATAACACAAAAAACATGTTATATCATTAAAATAACAAAAACATTATATAAACAAAATTTCCTTCTTACCTATGTCCCTCCACTGGGAACCTTCGGGAAGAGATAGGTCTAAATATCTGTGGAAATATACCCCGGCATACGCATAATCTTCTACCATGAGAAATTGAGTCCTCAACCACTAGAATAAGACATCGTCATACCAAATGATGGGACCACATCCATGTCGAGACATGATATCTACCCACATATTCATCCTCAGATCCTGTGGAGTGGGTATACCCCACTCCACCTGTAAGCGTAGGACAGGGACCCTTTCTAGGAAGAAGGATACCAAAATAGACCCATATCCAAATTGTTTTAACCCACGACTTATGCACTTGGTAAGTTGTTTTTTCATGTTTTTTAAGACCCCTCCGCACCAGTTGAAGACTCTGGGCTCCATACATTCCAATGCATACTGAAAATGGCTCTATAAATCCATGTGGGGAGCTGCACTCCCTGCCATGAAAGTAATAGTATAGAATATAGTCTACAAAGTCAAATATCAGACATCCCTGATAGCTACCGTATCTCTATGTTTCTCGGTACTCGATACACAATGATGACGGACGTAGTAGTTCATAGGCTCACCTCTGCCCCTATTGCCTGTAAGTGTCACCCGTGAACCACAATGAGATAGTCCTGTCAGGAAATAGATATCCTCAATATCTATGGTGAGTGTGTGGGCACCCACATGAAATTCCTACTCATTCACATCCCACATATGAACCAAGTACTCTAGTAGTCTCAATTGGGATCTCATGCCCTGAATCTTGAAGAATTTTAGTAACCCACACTGGAGAAGAGCCATAACTGTTCTCGGGTCATTCCCAACGAATTAATATTCTTCTTCATGCTCTCACTCGCGCCATTCCAACATCTTGACCAAGGAAGACCTGCCAAGGAACCATAAGATGAGATTAGAAACATAAATTTATTTCCTGGGGGTTTTCCCTTGTTGTGTTCATCTTTTTAAATTTTGGGTTATGGTCATCGTGGGCCTATGCTTTCACACAGTGCAACGTCGTCGCACCATACCTATAGCGTCACCTGCGACGATCCTAGATCGTCTAGATTCCCGATATAGGGCACTTGCAACGACCTCAACGCATGGGTAACCCCTAAAAAAACAACCCAAAACATAAATTTAACCAATGAAAATCAATTTTAAAACCATAAAAAGATCAAGGAGAAGGAGATTACCTCTTTTGAAGAGACGATTCGTGAAATGGTTTGTCGTGCACTCTGCAATCAACAGTTGAAAATCGAGGTGAAAAATGGATTTGGAGCAATATTTGGGCAAAGCTACAAATGAAATGGTAAAATGTGGTTTGTTACCTATTTTATTGACTTTTATCACTTTTCATTTTGCATATTATATTATTTTTATGTTTTATCCAAACCCTAAAATCTTAACAACTTTACAAGTGATTGATTTTTGTAGACTGAAAAAGTCTAGAAGTGACACGTTGGAACAAGAGTCCGCTTTTTTGGTTTTTTTTATATATTTGTCGCATGTACAGATCCTTTTAGGGTTTTTCAGGAAAAACTTCGAGCAGATTTTTAGTTCTTTCTCATGCTCATGAAACCATGACAATGTAATCGAGTATTCTTTTGTCGGTTTTTCAAACTGGTATTGGTTACATGAAAAACGAAACCTATGGAGTATCCTTTAAGCTCTTTTCAAGCTCCCTAAACATCAAAAGATGGCTAAGTGACCTTGTTCTTTTCACGCTCGTAAAATTATTTGAAGAAAACATCTGATGAGTAGTAGGTTTATCACTTTTTCGGTCTCGCCAGATTAATTTACGAAAAAGGACCTGATAGAGTTCTCTTTAAAGTGTTTTTCAGACTCTCTACCCGAGTTTTCTCTCTTTGGACTCATTAAAAAAACTTCAAAAGACCCATATGGGATCAAACCACTCCTTCTTAGGTTTTGTTAAACAAACTTCAAGGGATTCATCCGAAGGATGAGCTTACATCAACAAGAATATGTTATCCTTCTCAAGCTTGCGTAAAAATAGAGAGGTACTCGCTAGAAATGGTGGGGGAAAATTGGGAAAGAAATGTGTCTCTGTATTTGTGTTAGTGATAGTAGTAGTCACTCTTGAACATGACACCCCCCTTCATCATTATATCTAGGTCGGGAAATCCATTTGTCTCTCGTTTGACCATCCACATGTCCATATGTTGGGTCCTCCTTGAGTTAATGTTGCCAAGACCAATGTCGTGTCATTCATATGTTAAAGAGAAGTCCAACCTAAATGAGCCTTCTATGGATTCAAACATCTACAGTTATAAATTTTCTACCATGTTGGCCTTCCTTGTGTTAGTTACGAATCACTTCATGCTCTGATATACCTCAAATTTGTTACATATTTTGTTTCATTGATGGGGGATATATCAAGGCCCTCATGTGATGAGTCTTTTCTTGTCGACTTCAACACATTATCCGGGAGCAAGACTTTGAAATCATTCAGTACCTTAGATCATGCATGTCTCAATAGCAGGTCTCTTCACTTTCAACAGTGATTTCACATCATTGACCCCTGATTGGAAGATTCTATCAAGTGTTCGAATTCAACTCAATTATTCACATTTGTTGGATTGTACTAGGGTACCTTGGGAGTCATTGACATCAATGGTGATTTCCCTCGCACTTGTTAATGGTTTTCATTAATGGTTAGTAATCAAGTGGTTTCTACCATGTTCGAATTCAACATCTGTAATCACATGGCTAGATTCGTACTTAGAGACGATGGAGATGAAGACCCTGGATCTCCTCATTTTGGTCCAGGTTGAGATGGAGTATTCATGAATTAGCATTGGCACATAGATCCACTATGTATGTCTCGTGGATATGTCCCAATTTGAATTATTTTAGAGCATAGATCCACATTGTATTCCTAGTGGCTATGTTGAATCATGATGACATCAATCCATAATGTATGTTTAGTGGCCATGACTCACTTGAAACTTATGATTAGAGTCACTTGTAGTCTGAGCATGGGAATTCCTACCTCAAAATTGGTATGATATTATGCAGATGCTTGTTTGTTTGTAGGTTCCTGATCGATGCGCTCCTTGTTTTCGACACACACATTCTACAAAGTATTCCAACTATCACGATTTCCAGCTTCATACTTTGGGGGGAATTATGTTACATGTTATTTTGGTCACATCAGTGATCAACTGAAAACATGTGTCAATGTTCCCTAAAAATATTAAAAGAAGACTTTCTCCATGAGAAAGTTGATTTACTTTCCTCTATCAAAAACCATATAAAAGAAGGTCGTTGCACCCTGCTATATGCAGGGGGTGTGATGATGCATGATCGTTGCACTCTACCCTAAACCTGGACTGCGACGCCATTGCATGTTGCTGGTGCATAGGGTGTGACGATGCTTAAAGCATGAGAAAAGTCAAATTTCACGAATGTTCTAGAAAGGGATCTTCTAGAATATGAGGTGCCCTCCAATCGGTTTGGATCTTACTCGCTTCTCTGATTTGGTGGGATCATCCTAATATCCTCATCCATCTCTCTTTCACACTATATAAATAGGGATATCTCATGGAAAAGGCTAAGGTTGAATAGGATAATATTTGTATGGAGAGTTCTAATTCATATTATGCTTGAGAGCTTTGCTTTAGTTCTTCAAGTCAGATTGTGGATCTTCTTCATTCAAGACATTGGAGAAAAGGTGTGTGTGTTGGAGTAAAGAGCCATCGAAAGGGGACCTTGCAACATCAAGGCATGGGTTGTATTCTCCACTTTCTATTCACTTAATACAGTAATGCATTTCTTCCCTATATAAGCATTATGTCTTCTATTGTATAATTCCTTGATCATATACATAGACTTCATTAGAATATATAGATCATTTTTCCTCTTCTTTGTTGGTTTGTGATTCTTAGATAGGATTAATATTTTTCAAACTCAAGGAAGGAGCTACAAAGACAACACTAGCGAGGACAAGTGTCGTTTAAAAGGTATGTCACTTGTACCTCATTAAACTAGTTCATATGATGATGAAATTTAAGGCGAAGTTTGCATTTTGTTTTGTTTTGTTCTAGTTTCCTGTGGAATCTGGGGAGATCTATCTATGTCTGCATTTATCGATTAATCCAATAACAGTGGTGAAGGTATTTCTCTTGACGAATATAGAAAAGGATTTGGTTGGGTTTTCTTCCCTTGTTGAGAAGGGTTTCCCAGGATACTTCTTGTGTTCTTGTGCATGGTTTTTCTTCTTGTGATCTTGGTTGTTGCAACATTATTGGTTATGGTTAAGATAAATGCTAAAAATGGAATGAACTTCATGCTTAACCTTTCTTATTGAAAAATCAACATGGTATCAAAGCATAAGTCTTGAAGAACCCCTACACAAGCATTCAAAAAGATAAATTGTCCTCCTACTGCAGTTCTATACGACCTCTAGGGTTTCTGCATAAATTTGTATGACCCTCATTTAATCAGCCCTTTCACCCCTTTATAAGTGGATGTTGGAGCTAAAAATTGGACCAAGTTGTACGACCCTCCTCAGCGCATCTCCAGAGACCTTTAAAATAAAAATTCAAGGATTTTGAATTTTTGGCCCTAGGGTTTCTAGGGTGTCGAGATTTTCTGCAAAATCCTGATCTTAGGATCTCTACAAATTCTTGAAGAAACATTTTCAGTTCAACAAGCATTCCTGTGACACTCTCAAAGTTGATTTTTGGCAGTCATAAGCCCAACAAAATCCAAGGTTATTAATCCAACCTAATCATTAGGTTTTCCAAATCTAGTTGGCGAGAGTTTGAAGAATCTGAACAAATGAAGAACAAAACCTTAGTAGAAGATAGGCTTGATGGAGAAAGAAAATTCAACTCTTGGAAATCAAGGCTTTAGGTCACCCTTGAAGACGATGACATTTTGGATGTGGTAACTAAAACTTTACCAACCACAACTACCGATGAAGAAAAGAAGATAAGAAAGGAAGAATATTTCAAAGCAAGAAAATTAATCATCTACTCAGTAAAAGATCATCTCTTACCTCGTATTTCCAACCTGAAGACAACTTATGAAATGTATGAAGCATTAAAAGAAATGTTTGAAAGTGACAACACCCTTAGAGATCTTACCTTGAAAATCCAACTTCAAAGTACCAAGATGATGAAAGGTGACACAGTTGTTATCTTCTTTATGAAGATATCAGAGATTAAAGAACAGGTAGAAGCCATTGGATAAATCATGTCCAATAGAGAACTTGTCTTATCCACTCTCAACAACCTTCAAAAACATTGGGAGCCTTTTCTTCAAAGTATTACTGGAAGAGAAAGTCTACCAACCTTTGATTATCTGTGGACAAATTGTACTCAAGAAGAACTTAGACTTAGAAATAGAGGAGTGGAAGACTCCCCAGAAGAAAATCATGCTCTTTCACTTCATACAAAGAAAGGAGGAAGATTAAAAAGAAACTTCAAACAAACATTCAAAGATGAAAAGTCTTCATCAAACCCAGGTTATAATCAGAGAAGAGATGTTTCAGGAATTCAGTGCTTCATATGTGACAAATATGGGCACTATGCAAGAAATTGTCCAACCGGGGAGAAGGGAAGACAATATGCATCTATAGCTGACATTGATCTAGATCCACCTCAAAAGAATGAAGATAAGAGAGAGGAGAAGTACTTCCTCTAAACTAAACATGACTACAAAACCAGGTAAATCAATTGATCTCTAATTTTATAGTTGATTACATTATTAATAAATGAAGGGTATTATCCCTACTATGGGAGCCCTCAAAATACTTGGACCATTGTCTTTGTTACGGAAGTCCAAACCTTATTTGATTGATTATTATGTTGGACAAAAATACATAAAAATATCTAACAAATCAATAAAGTAAGATTCCCTTCCTTTAGACTTTAGAGAGAGTTGCTTGACTCAGAGGGAGTCAAAAACAAAATAAAAGGAAGAAAGAGTTAATATCCTCAGTCGTCCAGAGGAAGACAAACAGTATTCCAGCAAATTTAGCTACTCCAGTTGATATGACCAGAGATAGTACAGTGGGGCATAAAAGGTATGCACAGGGTCGACAAAATTCTGCTAGTAGACAGAGAAACATACAAGTCCATCAAGGGACACCTTGAGAAAGAAAAAGAGTTTTTCAAAGCTATCCTTTAGTCATGAGCCACTTCATTGAAGAAACAACAAGAGAAACAGATATGGCAAGATGCCATAACAAAAGAACACTAGTGTATCCTAAATAATGATGTATAATATATTACTCAGAGACCAGAAGGGAAGTCTATGGTAACTTCCAAATGGATCTATAAGAGCAAGCATCCAGCTGATGAAAGTCTCAAAAATACAAATCTAGGGGATTCTCACAAACAGAGGGAGTTGTCTATGATGAGACACTTGATCCAGTAAGCCCAATACACTTCCATCTATACTACCATCCATGAGTTGGAAACTATATCAGGTGAATGGATTCTTGATGATTTTGGGTTTCAGCAAGAGTATTGTTGATCCAAACCTATATTATTACAAGTGTTGGTGACGAGAGCCTGAATTTGATGACTTATTCAGAAATCCTTGTTGTTGAAAACAAGCAAGCCTTGACTTTTGATTTCAAGATAAAGGATCTAAGTATGATGCTCTACTTCTTGGAAGTATGACAGAGAACCAATGAGATTTTCCTGAGTCAAGGAAAGTATACAATGGAAATAATAAAGAAGTTTAGTATGACAAAATACAAAGACACTGTGATAGATTTGAAGAAAATGAATGATGATGATTCAAACAATATTGATCCATAGCTGATTGGATCCTTGATGTATCTTGTTAACACCAAACCTGATTCATGCTATGCAGTGAATATGCTTAGACAATCCATGAGCCAGCCAAGACAAACTCACTAGAGAACAATAAAGCATGTATTGAGATATACATGAGGCACATTTTGATATGGTCTGAGATATACCTCCAAGTGTGAAATTGATTTTGCAAAGAGTACAGTGGACCGAAAGAGTACATCTGGTTGTTGTCTTACCATGGATTTTTCCATGGTTTCCTGATGCAGCAGGAAACAAAACCCTATGGCCTTGAGTACCACAGAAACAGAGTATATAGCATCGAGTGTGTGAAGTAATGTGGCTTCAAAATCTTCAAACATATTTACTTGATTGTGAGACAGATTCTATGATGATAACAAGAGTCGTATGTAAATCTCTTTGAGAAACCAGTGTTTCCTGATGGATCGAAACATGTTGAGATGAAATATCATTATATCAGAGATATGATGTAGAGGAAAATAGTACACATGAAATACCTTCCTACACATGAGAAGATTGCAGACATCTTCACCCAATTAACTTGGTGAAGAATACATCCCTATTTGAGAAGGGAGTGTTGATGACTATAGCCAAGACAAAGTTCAAATTACATATGTGTGAGACTTGGAATGATGAAGAATTCCTCCCTAGCTGAGAGGGAGTGTTGATGATTGCAGTTATGTGAGACATTCTCCAGGACAAAAAACTGAGAGAGAGCCCCTGAGAGGAGTGTGTGGTTCCTATATGAGACAGATATGGAACGTAGAGATGACCTCCTCCTTACAGAGAGTTGAGAAGACCTCCAAACAATTATCATGTGTAACGCAGTGAGAAAGGAGATCTGCATAGTTCGACGTGCCTATGACTGAGCACAAGATGAACGTGTGAAATCCAAAAGTTTTGGGTGCATCATCATGAGACATAAATGAAGATAATGTGTTAGCCTCCTCTGAGCAAAGAGTTGATGAGAAACTCAATATGAATCTCCTGTGTAATGTAGTGGGAAAGAAGATATGTTGAGTGGACATGCCTATGGACGAGCAGAGGTGAACATGATCCTAGTGGCTGAGCACTAGTGAAGAAGTGGTTCTTCTGTGTAATGCAGTGAGCCAAAGATATGGACATACCTATGGATGTGCCCCTAGTGTATGAGCACTAGTGGGTGTATAATATCCTTTGCTATATTGTTCAAGAGTCAGACTTTCATGTAACCCTAATTGTAATGTAAAGGGTACAGGTCAGACCCACCTTATTATGATATATAATTAATGTAAAAGATAATTAATCTAGTTATTATTAATTATATTGTGAGTTAGTGAGGTCGGCCCTGTTGTGCCAATAACCACTTCTGTTGACAAGTTCAATCTAGTATAAGTAAAGGTAAATTCCCCATTGAGGAATCATATATTTTGTGTAAGTTTGGAAATTTCAGCAAGTACACCTTCTTGGGAAAAGTGTGCACCTCTCTTGGGCGCTAGTCTTCTAGGGTTTTCAAGCACCCTCTTTTGTGCTAGGATTTCTTGGTGGTGAAGGTCTTTCTCTTGAATAATATAGAAAAGGATTTGGTTGGGTTTTCTTCCCTTGTTGAGAAGGGTTTACTATAAATGTGTTGAACCTGCACAAAATAGATATAGCGAGAAAATACCACACACATTTGCAGAGAGAAATTGAGAAAGAAGAATCAAGAGAGAAATAATGAAAGAAGTTTCATTAACCCTATTCCACACTCAAAGAGTGAATAATTTACAATAGATATACTCTTTATAACTTAATGAGTTCGACTGGAGGATAACCAATGTGCCATGGTGGTGGTCTAGAGTGATCTGAACACACACCAACAGTTATGGGACTGAACTGCCACCTAGTCTAGTCTCTCAGGCAGTTACAGGAGTGAACTGCCACCTAGTTGAGTTAACTAGTCAACTAGTCTTCAGTTAACTAACTGAACATAGAGTAGTGAGGAGTTAAATGAGGAAATAAAGGGTAATGTGTCGGTCTAGTGATGATCCCAAGGAAAGTGCGCATTAGTTGGTGATGATCCCAATGTTGCATGGTGACAAAACCAATGCAACATCTAAACTCAACTCAACTAGTCAAACTGAAGTGTCAACTGAAAGAGAATATTCTCCAGGTGAAATATTCTCCTCTAAGATATAGGAGACTGGATAATGACTAATAAACAAGGAAAAACCTTAGGAAAAATAAATCCTAGGTGTATGTGAAGTAACTCCAACACCCCCCCTGAACATCACTATGGTGAAAATAAAGAATGGGTCCCTGCAACGAGACCATGTTAGGTACCCAAATACAAAAGATACACTGAAATAAATGAGGAAAGAGGGAAAACCTCATGGGAAACCCCCCCCCCTCAAATTACAATGCATAAAAAAAACAAAAATGAGAAGGAACAAAAAGCAGTTGCTAAGCAATTGTGTCCTTCACTCCAAGAAGACCTTGCAACTGTGCAAGTTTGTGCTCGTTGAAGATTTTGTTGAAGATGTAGATGTTTGCATGGATCTGATGAAGTAGATGCATCAGTGATATGTCCACACATATCCACTTTTTATTCTTGTAATAAAGAAGATCCAGATAAAGTTTGGATGAAATTTTAAAAACCGTGCGGTCGTTTCCGAAAAAATGATGAAATTGTGTTGATTTTAAAAAGATCATAACTTCACTTTCTGGACTCCGTTTCGAACGATTTTTTTTTTAAATTGGATATTTTACCGAGAGGAATTCAAATATCCAAATTGTGCTCAGAAAATATCATAATGGAGTCTAATGTGCGTGGCTCCCTTTTTGTCTCCTGAGATGCATCCATTGTGCATGGAAAAGTGTTTGCATGTGACCCCTGAGATGCATGCCATATATCTTCCACATGAATTTCAGAAAAAAATAAAAAATAAAAATAAATAAATAATTGAAATGGAGTAGACATCATCTTAAATTAATGGAATACAAACTTGTTCAAATAATTTTGTAGAAGACTCTTCAGAATAAGAGGCTTGATCTTCTGACGGTTTCTCTTCTGGCTCTATCTGCTCAACCTCCTGCATGAAATATTCACAATCTTCTTTATTCCCAAATAGAACCTCCAATATGGTCCATAATTCATTGGGAATTTATTCTTGTGAGTCATCATATACTTGGTGGAGAATTTCTGGAGAGATAGACAAGAAGATAAATCCTATGGCCATATCTTTTCTATTGAGAAAGTGATTTTTCTCATCGGCAGAATCGGGCTCTACTTCCGTTGCCATGGTTATTTGGTATAAGCCTCTACTTTTGAGAAGAATTAGAATCTTTTACTTCCACTCCAAATAGTTATGAGGCGTGAGAAGTATTATCGGTGAGTAAAACATATATTCCATCTTTTCTGCGTTCTTCAATCTTTTGTACCTGCAAAAATAATTTGGTGTAGCTTTTGCTTAGCAGTCCGTCGGCTCTGATACCATGTAAATGTGTTGAAACTACACAGAATATATCTAGCTATAAAATACCACACACATTTGTAGAGAGAAATTGAGAAAGAAGAAGCAAGAGAGAAAGAATGAAAGAATTCTCATTAACTGTATTCCACACTCAAAGAGTGAATAATTTACAATAGATATACTATGTGTAACTCAATGAGTTCGACTGGAGGATAACCAATGTGACATAGTGGTGGTATAGAGTGATCTGGACACACACCAGCGGTTACGGGAGTGAACTGCCACCTAGTCTAGTCTCTCGGGCAGTTACGGGAGTGAACTGCCACCTAGTTGAGTTAACTAGTCAACTAGTCTTCAATTAACTGGCTGAACATAGAGTAGTGAGGAGTAAACTTAGGAAATCAAGGGTAATGCATCAGTCTGGTGATGATCCCAAGGCAAGTATGCATTATCTGGTGATGATCCCAATGTTGCATGGTGACAAAACCAATGCAACATCTAAACTCAACTCAACTAGTCAAACTGAAGTGTCAACTGAAAGAGAATATTCTCGAGGTGGAATATTCTCCCCTAAAATATAGGAGACTGGATAGTGACTAATAATGACTAATAAACAAGGAAAAACCTTAGGAAAAATAAATCCTAGGTGTGTGTGAAGTAACTCCAACATTTCCAAGGATACTTCTTGTGTTCTTGTGCATGGTGTTTCTTCTTGTGATCTTGGTTGCTGCAACATTATTGGTTATGGCTAAGATAAATGCTAAAAATGGAATGAACTTCATGCTTAACCTTGCTTATTAAAAAATCAATAATGTGAACGGGGGTTCCACCCTCAAAATGGTTAATTAGTGAAACATCTACTTGTTTATTCTCTTGTTCTTATGTTATTTTGATTTTAGGTACGTAACATCTAGTATCAGAGTGACGAATCTCAGGATTTTCTTTCTCAAAACTAGTATGTGTGGCATTTTCGTTATAACTCTTTCTTGATTGGGGATAAAGATATGAAAGTTTTACAATACGAAGATTACATATCAAAATACTTTTGGTTCAAGTTTCAATACAAATATTCTCTCTAGTTTGGAAGTTATGAACAATAGAATTTAGGGTTTTTAAAAATACCAAATTAAGTATTTAACAAGTGCCCCGAGGAAAATTATCATGAATTTCACCTCAAGAATCCAAATTGAATTCAATAAAAATTGACTAAAATTGCACAGACTGTAGTTTTTCTAGTGCAAGTTGCAGGGTCGGTGGTTGAAACAGTAACACATACCATTTCGTACAAGTTCTCGGCACTGAACCAGTCCATATTCAGGTCATGGTGGGAAATTTGGCATAACTATATCTTGAAGAATCCAATCTTGGTCTAACTAGTGGTGTTGGAAGGAAGACATGTCAAGCTACTACAAGACGAAGTTTTAGACCTTGGGGGTCCAAAAACATAGAGATACAATAGTTGCAAGGTTCTCTAGACAATTAAGCTCAAAATTAGGCTTTTACAAGGTGTGTATTTTTAAATTTGAATATTTTTTTACTCAGAGATCTATTTGGGGTGATTCAAAAACTGTGGTGAAGAATATATATCGTTATTTTCTCTAAATTTCTCCTAAAAAGGGAAATTCTAAATCAAATAATCCTTCAGACAGTTCTACATGGACTTACAATGAATATGAAGAAATGTGGAAGGACATATCTGATTTACAAGAGAAGGCAGTAACAAAAGATGCACTAAAAGCAATCCTAGGAGAAACCAAAGATGAACTGGAAGTGAAAATGGATGATTTAAAAAAGGGAAACAAAATATTTGAAGTTGTTGGTTGTGGAGCCTGATTATTTTCCTAATTCATAGGTCTTTGTTTTCAACCATGTTTATACCCCATGAAGACTTTACACCCCAAAAGAATGTACACTCCTCCACGCAGGGGAGTGCAGATGGGGGTTACCCCCTCTGTCGGGTTTGGGGGGTCCATCCCCCATGTTGGGGAGTCCATCCCCCCAGCTGGGGGGTCTGGGGGAAAGCAGGCCCCCGATAGGGGTTCAGGGGACAAAGTTCATTATAAGGTCGCAGATCTCACGATAGAAGTTATGTTGGGGTTTTTTCCCCTAGAAGACAACCCTCTTTTATGAGGGAAATTTATTGTGGCTATGAATCATTGTGAATATTCTATTCTGAGCGATGATACTATGAGAGAAAGAACAGGAAGTTACAGCGGGTGTGTTGTAGGTTTTATCCCTTCATTTGATGGATAATAATAAAGGAAGGACCTGGCAATTTATCTGGTGGACGTAGCTTACACTAGGTGAACCATGTATATATGTGTCTCTATTGTATTGTGTATCTTATGTGTTTTATTTCCGCATTTGCTTTATTTTATTGCTCTGTGATCCTGTTTTTCTAACAATTGGTATCAGATCAAAAGGTAACTCACAGGAAAAGAGGGTTCCTTGATCGATTGGGAGCAATGGCAGAAGATGGGAAGTTTAGGGTCGAGAAATTTAACGACAAAAACTACCATTTGTGGAAGATGAAAATGGAAGATTATTCATATCAGAAGGATCTATTCCTACCATTGGGTGGAATAGAAAAGAATCCAATGGCCATGAAGGATGAAGAATGGGAGTTTCTTGACAGAAAGGAACTAGGAACAATACAGCTGAGCCTGGCAGGGTCGGTGGATTTCAATATTTCGAAAGAAAAGACAACGAAGGAGATGATGGACACATTAGCTAAACTATATGAAAAACCCTCGGCATCCAATAAGGTATTTCTAATGAAGAGATTATTTAATATGAAGATGTCAGAAGATGGGTATGTTGTCGATCATTTAAATGAATTTAATATGGTTACTAATTAACTAAGTTCTGTAAAAGTATACTTTGATGATGAGGTCAGGGCTCTTCTAATCTTGTGTGCATTGCCAGAAAGCTGGAACGGCTTGGTCATAGTTGTAAGTAACTATGTCTCTGGTTCAAACACTTTAAAATTTAATGATGTTGTTGGTGTTATCCTTAGCGAGGAAATGCAGCGGAAAATCACAGGTGAGACATCAGGTAATGTGTTGAACATGGAGAACAGGGGAAGACAAAATGATAGAGGAAAGGGCTCAGGAAACCGTGGTAATTATAGGAAGGGAAGATCTAAATCCAAACTTGGAAATATAGAGTGTTGGAATTGTGGGAAGAAAGGACATATGAAGAAAGACTGTAGAACTCCAAAGAAACAAAGAGATGGACAGCAGGAGAAAAATCAAGAAGCAAATGTAACATGTGATGTGTTACAAGATGCTTTGATTATTTTTGTAGATAATATTTATTAGACTTGG
>SNQJ01S0026473.1:136991-154562 GCA_010110895.2 Picea sitchensis | reverse complement strand
TGGATACAACATTGTGGCATCATAGGCTTGGACACATGAGTGAGACGGGGATGCAGATACTTCACAAAAGAAATTTGTTGCCAGATATTAAACAAATTGATTTGGATTTCTGTGAGCACTATCTTTATGGAAAATAGAAGAGATTCATATTTCTCAGAGTTGGAAAAGAAAAGAAGAGTGAGAGGTTAAAGATTGTGCATACATATGTATGGGGACCAACTCAGGTATCATCTCTTGGTGGCTCTCATTATTATGTTACTTTGATTGATGATGCACCTAGAAAAACTTGGGTTTATTGCATTCGACAAAAATCTGATGTTTCTGATACTTTTAAGAAATGGAAAGCTTTGGTTGAGAATGAGATAGGAAAAAGTTTGAAGTGTCTCAGATTAGAAAATGGAGGTGAATATTGCAAGAAGGAGTTTGATGATTATTTTTCATGCCATGGGATTCGTATAGAGAAGACAGTTCCAAGAACACCACAAGAAAATGGTGCGTCAGAAAGGATGAACAAGACAACCATGGAGTGTGCAAGGAGTATGAGATTGCATGTTGGTTTTCCCTTACATTTCTGGGTAGATGTTGTAGATACTGGTGTTTACTTAATAAACAGAGGACCTTCAATCTCTTTGGATGGTCGAATTCCAGAGGAGGCATGGATAGGTAAAAAGGTAAACTATTATTTTTTGAAGACTTTCAGTTGTGAATCATTTATATTGATAAAGAAAATAGAACAAAGCTTGAGGCAAAATCCAAGAAGTGTACCTTTATTGGATACAGTTTTAATTATTTTGGTTATCGCTTATGGGATTATGAAAATAACAAAATCATTAGGAGTAGAGATGTCATATTCAATGAGAAGGTCATGTATAAAGATCAATTGAAGGGAAATAAACAGGAAAAAGAAAAACCAGAATACATAGTGCTTGATGAGATCACTAAAAAAGAAATTTCAAAGGTACCAGGAAATAAAAATGTACAACAACGGGATCAACATGTACCTCGAACTCCTGCAAGTGTTTTTAGAAGATCTACCAAGTTAAGTAGACCCCTGAACAATAATCTCCTTCATTGTATTATTTATTGTTGATTGATTCCAATGAACTAGAATGTTATGAAGAGGCAATGCAGGTAGACACCAAAAAGAAGTGGGAGCAAGGAATGAAAGAGAAAATGGATTCCCTGGTAAATAAATAGACTTTTGATTTGGTTCAGTTGCCTGCAAAAAAAAGTGCATTACAGAATAAATGGGTTTACAATTTGAAGGAAGAAGATGGAGGCAAAAAGAGGTACAAGGCTAGACTTGTTGTAAAGGGGTTTGAACAAAAGAAAGGTATAGATTTTGATGAAATATTTTCTCCTGTTGTTAAAATGACTTCAATTAGGACTATTTTAAGTCTTGTGGCAGTAGAATATTTGCATCTTGAACATAAATATGTAAAAACATCTTTTCTCCATGGATATTTGGAGGAAGATATTTATATGCAGCAGCCACAGGGGTATGAGTTCAAAGGGAAGCATAATTTGGTATGCAGGTTGAAGAAGAGCTTGTATGGCCTAAAGCAAGCTCAAAGGTAGTGGTATTTGAAGTTTGACAGGTTTATGACAGAACAGGGTTATAGTAGATGTCATTCTGATCATTGTGTTTATTTTAAAAGGCTAGAAAATGGAAGCTATATTATCTTGCTATTGTATGTAGATGACATGCTTGTTGCAGGGTCTAATATGCAGGATATAAATGTGCTCAAGAATAAATTAGCTAATTCATTTGCAATGAAGGATTTGGGTGCCGCAAATAAAATCCTTGGTATGAGAATAACAAGAGACAAGAAAATCACAAATTGACATTGTCTCGGGGTGAGTACATAGAGAAGGTGTTGGAGAGGTTTAGAATGCAGAATGAAAAACCAGTTAGTACACCTTTGGCCTACCATTTCAAATTAACTAAGGAAATGTGTCCTAAGACACAGGAGGAGATAGAATACATGTTCAGGGTCCCTTATTCATCAGCAGTTTCCAACTTGATGTATCTGATAGTTTGCACAAGATCAGATATTGCACATGCAGTGGGAGTTGTGAGCAGGTATATGAACAATCCAGGTAAAAAACATTGGGAGGCAGCAAAGTGGATTCTCATGTATTTTAGAGGTACTACTACTCATGCATTATGTTTTGAAGGTTCAGACATTGTTCTACAGGGATATGTTTATTCATATATGGTAGGTGATAAAGATGGCAGGAGGAGCACCACAGGGTATGTTTTTACTATAGGTGGAACAAAAGTATGTTGGATTTCAAAACTATAGAAGGTTGTTGCACTTTCAAAAACATAGGTAGAGTACGTTGCTGCTACAGAGGCTAGTAAAGAGATGATTTGGTTACATAGTTTTATGGAAGAATTGAGAAAGAAGCAGGAGAATAGCAGGTTATATTATGACAGTGAGAGTTTCATTCATCTTGAAAAGAACTCATCCTTCCATTTGAAGAATAATAATATACATATCAAGTACCATTTCATACGATCCATCTTGGAATATGGACATTTGAAGTTGGAAAAGATACGCACTAGCCAGAATCCTGCAGACATGTTAACAAAGGGAGTAACCAGGGATAAATTGAGTTCCTACTTAGTTTCAGTTGGTCTTCAAGCATGAAGATGAATATGAGAAATTTTCCAAGTCCAAGAAGGATCATAGTCCAGCAGATACAACAATGGTGGAGTTGTTGAGATCAGTCTCCAAGTGAGAGATTGTTGGTTGTGGATCCTGATTATCTTCTTGATTCAGAGGTATTTATTTTCAAACGTGTTTATACCCCATGAAGAATTTACACCCTAGAAGAATGTACACTCCTCCACGCGGAGGAGTGCATAGGGGGGTTACCCCCTCTTCAGAGTCCGGGGGAAAGTGGGCCCCCAGTAGGGGTTCGGGGGTGAAGCCCCAGAAGGAAAAATTTCCTTGTAAATGTATATTGTAATTTCATTGTAAATCTGGACCGTTCATTATAAGGTCGTAGATCTGACAGTAGAAGTTATGTTAGGGTTTTTTGCCCTGGAAGGAAACTCTCTTTTATGAGGGAAATGTATTGCGGCTATGAATCATTGTAAATATTGTATTCTGAGTGAGGAGACTATGAGAGAAATTTAGTAATTTACAACGGGTGTGTTGTAGGTTTTATCCCTTCATTTGTTGGATAATAATAAGGGAAGGACCAGGAAATTCCTCTGGTGGACGTAGCTCACACTGGGTGAACCACGTATATCTGTGTCTCTATTTTATTGTGTATCTTTTATGTTTTATTTCCACATTTGTTTTATTTTATTGCTCCACAATCCTATTTTTCTAACAGAAGGAAGGTTTGAAAAATTTGTTACAAGAAGAGATTCCTAGAAGTGACAAACTCTCCCATGAAATTCATGATGAGAACAAAAGGAATATAAATCATGACTTTAGGGACTCTAACTTTGGGTCAAAAACCGACTACATCCCAAAGATCGATATGATGAATTTTGATGGCATAGATCTAGTAACATGGATACTACAAATGGAGCAATTATTTGAGCTACACGAGGTGCAACCCACACAAAAGGTATGCATTGCATCTTTATATTTAGAACCTAATCAGTTTATGTGGTATAGATGAATTTTCTCTCATAAATCAATAGTCATTTGGAAATTTTTTACAAAGGAATTGATAGTGCATTATGAATATACAAAGAGCAATGCATTCTTTATACAAGTGGTAAATATAAAACAAAAAGGTTCAGTTGGGGAGAAAATTGATAACTTCCAAAGATTGAATATTAAGGTCACAGATATTTCAAAGGAGCATCTGATTGATATCTTCATAGGAACTTTAAGGGATAACATCCAACATGGGGTTCACATTTGGGAACCTAAGTCATTAGAGCATGCATTCAAGGTGGCAAGAAAAGTTGAAAACAAAATGATGGCAACAAGGAAGTCTACCACTTACAACTATAAAGAAGGAAGTGTGGTCCCGCGTCCTCCACAACCTACAAGGTTGACCCAACAAAAACTAGAGGAAAAAATAGAAAAAGGGTTTGTTACAATTGTGATAGAAAATACAGTAAAGGCCATAAGTGCACTAAGAAGAAACTATTTTACATAGATTGTGAAGAAGAGGAAGAAAAGGAAAAAGAAACATCAAAAGAAGAAGATTCACACCAAGAACCAACGTCGGGGATTGAAGTAGAAGAAATCCATCCCACCATATCTTGTAATGCTTTGGTTGGAATTACCACTCCTCAAACTCTTAAGATAGAAGGATATATATAAAGAAGAAAAAGGTAATAGTACTAATTGACTCTAGCAGTACTCACTATTTTATTCATTGTAAGATAGCACGGGCTTTAAATTGCTTTGTATATCCAACACTGGAGTTTCAAGTGATGGTGGAAGGTGGAGGGACTATAAATTGCTCGCGGAAGTGCCATAATATAAATATCGCTATGGGAGAGTATGTACTAAACATCCCAATGATCGTCATCCCAATGGGCGGGGTTGATGTGGTATTAGGGGTCCAATGGCTATAATCCCTAAGAATGATAGCTTTTAATTTCAAGAGTTTTTCTTGAAAAAAATTCAGGGAGGAAAATAATTTGAGTTAAGAGGTATCACAAGGAGACTTGGTAAGAGAATCAACTCTAATGGCATGACTAATATTTTACGGAAAGAAAAATAGGGTGTAATAGCACAATTTTTCTCACTAGATGTTCAAACATATAAATCGTCCATCTCTCCAAATCTACAATAGGTCCTCGACAATCATTCCAAGGTATTTGATAATATCCCCACATGTCTCCCACCTACTCAAGATCATGAGCATGCTATTCACCTGGTTCCAAGAAGTTTTCCTCCCAATATTAGACCTTAAAGATATACATATGCCTAGAAGAGTGAAATTGAACATATGGTTGGAAAAATGTTAGAGGCTAGAATAATTCAACCAGGCCAAAGTTCTTACTCTTATCCAATAATATTGGTGCAAAAAATGGATGGATCATGGAATATGTTTGTGGATTATAGAGAGATCAACAAGCTCAATATTAAAGATAAATTCCCCATTCCGGTTATTGATGAATTGTTGGATGAATTACATGGAGCAATTTACTTCACCAAGATGGATATTCGTTCAGGATATAATTAGATTAGAATGAATAAAGAGGACATTCTGAAAAAAAACATTTCGAACTCATGAAAGCCATTATGGGTTTTTGGTCATGCCTTTTGGCCTTACAAATGTGCTTTCTACATTTCATGGTTTGATGAACTCCATCTTTAAGCCCTTTCTTCGAAAATTTGTGTTAGTATTCTTTGATGATATACTGATCTACAATAAATATTTGGAATCCCATGTTCAACATGTTTATAAGGTGCTCACACTATTGGAGGAACAACAATTATATGAAAAACCCTCGAAATGTTTCTTTTGAGTACAGGAGGCGGAATACCCGGGTCATATCATGTCTCATGAGGGCATTAAGGTAGACCCTATCAAAATTAAATCCATCCAAGAATGGAAGATCCCTACAACCCTAAAGCACCTTCGTAAATTCCTCGGGTTGACAGGATATTATTCCAAGTTTACTCGAAAGTAAGGATGAATAATAGCTTCCTTAACTTCATTATTGAATAAAGATGCATTTTCATGGACTCCAGAAGCAACCAAGGCCTTTGAACAACTCAAAGAGGCCATGTGCAGAGCTCCAGTCTTCACTACACCCAAATTCACAAAAACCTTTGTTGTGGAATGCGATGCCACTAGAAATGGCATCGGTATTGTTCTAATGAAATATGGAAGGCCCCTTGCATTTGAAAGTCATCCAATTAAGGGAAATAATATACACAAACCAATTTATGAGAAGGAAATTCTAGCAATCCTACATTCCCTAAATAAATGGCACCCCTACCTCATCGGAAGACATTTCAAGGTTAAAATCGATCATGAAAGCCTTAAATATTTCTTGGAACAAAGATTGTCTTCGGAAGAGAAACAAAAATGGGTGACAAAGATGTTGGACTATGACTTTGAAATTATCTACAAAAAGGGGAAGCAAAATGACATGGAAGATGCACTCTCCCAGAAAGATGAGGATGTTGAAGCATTAATCTATGCTATCTCTATCATCCAACCAAATTGGATAGTCGAAGAAAGGGATGAATGGAAGAATGACGAAGAAATGTGGACATTCATTCAAAAGTTGCAGTAGGACCCCAGTGCCTTTGATACATTTATATGGAAAAATGATTTTCTATGGTACAAAGATCACTTATATCTCTGTAAGAATTCCCAACTCAATAAAAATGTTCTTTTGGAATCCCACTACTCACCGATAGGAGGGCACTCAAGTTTCTTAAAAACTTACCAGAGGGTCAAAAAATAATTTTTTGGGGATGGCCTTAAATCCGATGTTCAAAAATTTGTGACAGAATGTTTGGTTTTCCAACAAAATAAAGTGGAAATAATTAAAACCCCAGGTCTTTTATAACCACTTTCCATTCCAAGCCAACGATGGACATAGGTCTCAATGGATTATATCATAGGTTTACCAAAGTCTGAAGGAAAGAGTGCCATCATGGTGGTTGTTGATAG
The DNA here is from genome assembly GCA_010110895.2 of Picea sitchensis. Classification (NCBI taxonomy): domain Eukaryota; kingdom Viridiplantae; phylum Streptophyta; class Pinopsida; order Pinales; family Pinaceae; genus Picea; species Picea sitchensis. The sequence continues at coordinate 147,947 of SNQJ01S0026473.1, read as the reverse complement.
ACTTACTAAATATGCATGTTTTTTTTCACTTTCTCATCATTTCAAATCCAACACAGTTGCTACTGCCTTCATGGAGACAGTCCAAAAACTACATGGCACTCCAAATATTAAAGTAAGTGACAGATATCCCATTTTCACTGGCAATTTTTGGACAAAATTGTTTTCTTGTTTGGGTACTCACTTGGCTCATAGCTCATCTTATCATTCTCAATCTGATAGACAAACAAAGATAGTGAACAAATGTTTGGAGGATATCTTTGTTGTTTTTCATCCGATAAACAAACAAAATGGGTCAAGTGGTTACCCTTGGAAAAATGGTTGTATAACACTTCCTTCCATACCTCAACAAAAACGACCCCATTTATGGAACTTTATGGCTCTCATCCACCATCCATCATGTCTTCACTAAGAGACTCATCTAAGGTTCAAGCAGTGGAAGACCACATAGAGCATCAAAAACAAGTTCTTCAACTCTTAAAGGACAACCTGACTTTGGCACAGAATCAAATGAAACAACAAGTAGATCATCATGGTAGTGAACAAAGATTTGATGTGAGGGATTGGGTGTTTTAATACTACAACCATACAAACAGATGTCCCTGAAGCACACCGAGAAGGATAATAAATTATCACCTAAATATTGTGGTCTCTATAAGGTGCTACAAAATATTGGTAGTATGGCCTACAACTTGGAACTACCTGCATCTTCACGAGTCCATCCAGTTTTCCATGTTTCATGTTTAAAGAAGGTAATCAATGACAAGTTGTCAGTTCAAACAATATTACTAGAACTTGATGAGGAAGGAAGAATCATCTTGGATACGGAAGCAATCACTGAAACTAGAATCAAACAGCTATGGAATCGATCAATTCCATAGTATCTCGTTAAATGGAAGAACCTACCAATAGAAGATTCCACATGAGAAGATGAGTCCTTTATACAACAACATCCAGAACTACTTCAGCGTTGAGGAAAATACTTTTTGAAGGAGATGGGCATGTTAGGTCCCTATATCCAATACACTGTTATACCCCATAGAAACCCATTGTTGTTGTTATTATGTCCATATTGTTATTGTTGCGCCTTTTTTTGTCATTGTCATGCCCCATATTGTTATTTACATTATTGTTGCTATGACGACCCTAGTTATAGTTTTACCCCTTAGACTCTTATATATACCAAGGAGGTCTTATCAATTGAATCATTAAAGAATTCATTGTTTATGTGATGTAAATGGAGGTCTTCCACCCTCGAAGTGGTTAATTAGTGAGACGTCTACTTGTTTATTATTTTGTTCTTATGTTATTTTGATTTCGAGTACATAACAATTTATATGCCTTGTAGGGACCAAGAAATATATGTCATGTATTGACGTCTAGAATAGTTCAATCATGCTTTGTTCTATAATTATTTGATAAAAAGGAGTTAGTGATATGGTGTACTGACAACTTTGAGAAAGACCATAGGATTATCAAAGTGAATGGGTACTCTTCGATTTCATGACCATACGTAACAGTTCAGAAGAATATTTCTTGTAGAATTTGGACCAATGATTTTCTGAATTTTCTCATGCAAATGTGTTCAGTGTATCGTCACAAAATATTTCTCTTCCTTTTGATATCTTCTTCTGTGATTATCTCAACATGCAGAGGACTCATGTGGTTATGGAATAATATTTTCTTTGTTTAAGTTAATTGAAACTTTTGTTTCAAGGGAGAAGTTATATGAATTAAATTCGAATTTATGAAGTTAACATCAAAGAAATCACTATATTAGTAACGGTCCTGATATATTAACTTCACACGAGCCCAAAATTAAATGTTTCTTTGATTACCGTGACATGGGAAAAACTTTCGGTGGAGCAGAAGAATGAATATTGAAATTTTGAAAGATGTAATCTCGGCTTCTGCGATTATAAGGAAAAAACTCGAAAAAGTTTATAAGTACCAAACATCGCGCAAATGGAGAAAAAAGAAAAGAGCTTGGGTGAAGATAAGAATCTTCACTTATATGTTTGTGAAGGGATTCTTAAAAATAAACTAAGTAATTGAAATCAATGGACGGAGGAAAAGTGATATTTAAAAGAAAGCAAAGAAACTCTGCTTTCATGGTTCCAAAAAGAAACTAAGTATGGATTTCAGTGGATGGAGGTATACTTATAGAATGAAAATGGGTTATGCTTGTTGCGATTCCATCGCTCTGAAGGCAAGACAAGTATTATGGGAAATGAAAATTTTATAAGTATAGTACATTGAAAACAAATTTGTGAGAGAACTTTAGAGTCAACGGGTGCCAAATACAAGTATAACATATACCCCCTAATGTATGAGGTCATAAGAGGAACTAATGGCCAAAATAAATTATGAAAAGGATGTTGATGAGTGGGCTAAGGAGGAGTTCTACAAAACAAGGATCTGGAAAATACATGCAATCAAAAATCAACCTATTAGATATAAACTATCCCCATGGTGGGCATGCCCATGCTCAAATGTAACAACAAGAATGACCACCAAATGGGTACACTACGAATCCATGTCGAATATAAGATCATATCCATGAGAAAATACAAAGTAGATCTGTGTCACAATATACATCACGAAGACACTTAACATTGAGGGAAGTTTAAATTAGTCTTCAAAGTACTCATCAGAGAGTGGTACAAGTTGTGAAACTCTAACGATTAGCACCAAAAGAGGATACCACTATATCCCAAGGTATTCAATCCAAGTTCCACAATCATATGAATCTACATTATGCGAATAAATGAATTGATTACCAATCATTGATGAATATTGTTAATAAACACAAGGTGACCCATTGATAATGAAAATGGGCCCTAAGGTGCAAATTACAATCTAACAAGTATTATTACATGATTTGATGTCGAACACTTGTAGAATCAATCAAGAAGGGTCAATAAAAACTCATTTTTAATCGCAATGAAATCTTCCATTGGTGCCTACAAGTTTCAAGGTACTATCAAGGTCTCTAGATCCGCTTCCTAGATAATAAATTGGTGTTGATAGGAAGAGGTCCATAAAAGGGAGGGAATTAGAGTATCCCTCACCATTTGACATGAAACAAGGAAGAGGAAGTTAATCTGCAAAGAAACCATTATGTATTGTGTTGATATTGGTGGTAGCATCGGACAAGTATTTTTGCACATGCCTATGTGTCTAGACGTGTGGAAATCGTCCAAAGCCTTTTATCTTGGTATATTTACTTTAGTTAAATGAATTATTAAATTAAAGTTAGTTTATTAGTGAATTGATTTATTTAAGGAAAGCGCTAAAAGTAATTAGCATGTAAATATCAAGTGGGTGTGAGAAGTAATCTCAATCGTCGATCACTTTGGAGATTATAAATAGATTATAACTCATGATTATAAAAGCAAGGCTAGGGTAAAGGAGAAGACACTTTGATGAGATGTCAAGGTGAGATATTTGGTGTGATACCAAGATTGGGATCTTTGGTGAGATTCCAAGATCAAGGACTTTTCACACAAATAGAAAAGGAGGACCTTTGCTAGTGTGGAGTCGCCAAGGTCACACTTAGGAGAAAAGAAGGACCTTTGCTCGAGTGCTTTGATCACAAAGGACTGTGATTCAAGAGGACCAAGGACAAGTTTTGATGCAAAGAGAGTTGGATCATGAAGGACTATGATTCAAGATATTAGATAGATGGAGAAGGACTTCCATCTAGAGATTGTACAGATCAAGCAGAAGAGAGAACATACATAGTCGTGGGTGGGTTTCAATTGATTAAAGCCATAGGAAAGGGGTGTTCCATATAGAAGTCTTCATACATTATTTTTGTACATGTACATGGGTTTCAGTGGAGATAGTCTCATACGTACATGGGTTTGTTGAAGGAAAGTCATGTAAACCTTGAAAAGCATCCTGGTATAGGGTCGTACAACAACTTAGGCATTGCCAGGTTTGTCTGCATTGTATATTCTCTTAGTGGGCCATTTTCCCTGTTAGGGGAGCCCTGATTTGACCTTAATAAAAGCATTTTAGGAATTTTTTTCCCTCCAAGGTTTATACCCGAAAATATTTGTGTTCTTGTGCATGAGATTTTGGTTTCCTATTTTATGCTTCTATTGCATGTTTAGTTGATTACTCAGTTGTCCTTTAATTAAATAAAATATTTATTAGAAATTAATTGTCATGTGTTGGGTAGAGGTTTTCAACATGGTATCAATGCATACCAAGGGTTTTTAGAGAAAATAAACATGGTATCATAGCAAGGTTTCTATGAGAGGAGGCCTATCTCAAGATGCATAACGAAATATCTATGGGATGTGAGTGACCAGGAGCTAGATATAGTTCAAATCCAGGGTTACATGAGCATATCTATGGGATCAGGAGTGTCGAGGTGGGTGCTTGAAGGACTAAGCACAGATCCATTGTATTTTGCAGTAGATCTATCACATCTACAAGAGATATTAGCAGATCTATAAACTAGCAGACAGAAATCGAAGGATGGATTTCAAGGAAATAATCATACTGAGGCATAACTAAGTTTTTGTAGGTTTACGAAGGTGTATGTGGGTCACCAAAGGGACAAACGTGTACATATGTCGATCAAAAAAGGGACAGACGAATACATACGCATGTATCTTTAAGCATAGTCATGTGAGATCTAGTAGTGACAAGAGCGTACAAGTCAGTACAAGGGAAGTTTCAGTAGCCAGGGTAGATTAGTAGGTCCAAGAAGCGGGAAACAGAGTCCAGGCAACATAAAATTTTATTGGGTGGCTTGCTAATCAATGGCAGGAGGCCAGGATAATAGAAAGGAGATCTCAGATAGGTGGAGAAGGACTTTTGTCTAGATATCTAAGCCATATAAGAGCACATAGGAGAAGATAAGGATTGTTTGCTCATGTGCTTGAGTCATCCACCTAGGAGAAAAGAAGGACTTTTTATCAATTTCTTGAGACATGAAGGATAGTGACTCAAGGGGATCTCAGATGGGTGAAGATATTTCATCCAGAGATCATGGGATGACAGATCTATTGGAGTCAGTGACTCATAGATAGAGAAAAGAAGGAATTTTTCTCATAGAGATCTTAACACGAGGTGAAAAAGGAATTTCACCTATAGATCTAATAAGTCCAAAGGAGAAGGAAGTAACAATAGATATATCTTAAACAAGGATAGATCTAGGCAGCAGCAGGAAGGTCCAACAGATTGGAGCAGAGTTTTGAAGTTGTACGCAAGTTTCAGTATCCCAAGGCGAATACATATGAAGGTTGTAGAAGGAATATTCATGTACATACGTGTGTTTAAAAAGTGATAGGCGTGTACATATGTGGGTTTCAGTAGATAAGGGCGCATACATATGAAGGTTGCAAAAGGAATAGGTGCATACAGCTTGTGCAAGTTGCAAGTATGGGGTCGTACAATAGCAACAAAGGTGCGAGGTTGCAGGTGTTGGTTGTTTCTCAGTGGAAAGAAAATAAACAACGAATAAGATAGTGAGATCTCATAGATTGGGTGGAGAAGGACTTTCATCCAAGTGTGTAGGCCAGGGTTCAAGGAAAGGGGAAGCAAGGGAGATAATAGTCTACAAGATTGAAGTACTAATCTTGAGGTGTGATAGGCTAGGTTATTTTTTGCATTGTATTATTCCTCAGGTGGACCATTATCCGAGGAAGGGAGCCTAGGATTTTATATTAATAAAATCAACTAGAGATAGAAGCACGGGAGTTATTTAGTAGTCTAACAGAGGACTCGAGGACCCATGTGGAGCTTGGTGATGATTTCAAGTATGCAATGAAGGGGAAGGGACCCAGGATGTGCTTGGTGATGAGGTTTTTTAGAGACCAAGGATGTGCTTTATGTACCAGAACTGAAGAAGAACTTTCTCTCAATTTCAGTTTTGGAGGATATAGGTTTTGTCGTTACTTTTCAAAGAGGGAAAGTACTCATATGTTCAAAGGGGGATAGCTCTGACACAAAAGTTAGCATTAGTGTCAGAGAGGGAAGGATATACAGGTTGCAGGGCCATCCTATAAGAGGATCTAAGGGGATATTGGATCATGGATCGATATCAATGGTATAGGACAAGGAGCAAGAGGCTCCGAAGGGTGAACGGTTGAAGGATGGGAAACGTTCATAGACTTCCAGTGCAGGGAGTAAACCTTCATATGGGAAGAGGGAGTTATCCCCTTCCATTTCTGTTAGGAGACTGAGTTGGTACTAGACGAAATTGATGGATTCTTAGGAGTAAGAGGCTTCTAGGAGCACATTGAGGGAGAGCAAGACTTCGACGAAGTTTCCAAACTCTGTAGCATTGATATGTAGCATCATCAATTATGAGACTCCCATTATTCAAGGATCAACTAACCAGTAGGGTTGGTAGGATGCTAGTATGAAAGATATGTGTGTGACATTGTGCTAGGGTCGAAGGGAGAACTAGTTCCAGGTGGCTCTTCAGGAAATACCTTCCTTTCTAAGAGGGAGTGTTGATGTTAGTGGTATCATCGGACATGTATTTCCACATAGGTTTATGTGTCTAGATGTGTGGAAATTGTCCAAAGCCTTTACCTTCGTAGATCTACTTTAGTTAAAGTAATTATTAAATTAAATTTTTTTATTAATGAATTGAGTTGTTTAAGGAAAGTGTTAAAAGTAATTAGCATGTAAATCTCAAGTGGGTGTGAGAAGTAATCTCAACCGTCAATCACTTTGGATATTAGAAATAGATTATAACTTGTGATTATAAAAGAAAGGCTAGGGTAAAGGAGAATACATTTTGATGAGATGTCAAGATCATATCTTTGGTGTGATACCAAGATCAAGATCTTTGGTGAGATGCAAAGATCAAGGAATTTTCACATGGATAGAAAAGGAGGAACTTTGCTAGCTGTGTGGAGTCATTGAGGTCACACTTGGGAGAAAAGAAGGACCTTTTCTCAAGTGCTTGGATCATGAAGGAATGTGATTCAAGAGGACCAAGGATAAGTGTTGATGTATAGAGGGTTCTATCATGAAGGACCGTGATTCAATATCTCGAACAGATGGATAAGTACTTCCATCTAGAGATCATGTAGGTCAAGAAGAAGAGGGAGCAGAGGCAGTCACAGGTGGGTTTCAGATTATTGAAGCCATAGGAAAGGGATGCACCATACAAAAGTGTTTGTACAGTATTTTCGTACATGCACGTGTGTTTTAGTGGAGACAATCACATATGTACATGGGTTTGCTGAAGGAAATGCATGTACACCTAGAAAAACATGTTGGTATGGGTCGTACAGCAGCTCAAGCATTGCCAAATTTCTCTGCAATGTATACTCTCTTAGTGGGACATTTTCCCTGCTACGAGAATCCTGATTTGACCTTAATAAAAGCATATTAGAAGTCGTTTTCCCTCCAAGGTTTTTCTAGGGGTTTATACTCAAAAATATATGAGTTCTTGTGTGTGAGATTTTGGTTTCCTATTTTTTTCTTTCGCTACATGTTTATTTGATTACTAAGTTGTGATTTAATTTGATAAGTGATTTATTAGGAATTAACTTTCGAGTGTTATTTAGAGGTTTTCAACATGGTATCAGTGCATACAAAGTGTTGTTAGATAAAATCAACATATTGACACAAGGAAGGCTGACATAAATGGTCAACAAATCTGTAGAAAGGCCAACTAGAGCTCAAAATTCCCTTGAACATTAGAAAATCATAATGAGGACTTGGGAAACAAATGAATCCAAAAGAACCAATGATATAAAGAGACATCATAGGAGGCATTGAAGCATTCTGCATAAGTACTGAAAGAATAATCAATCGGAGGAGTAAAAACTCAAAATCATGGTACAACTTATATGCCAATACTAAAAACCAACTGTAAGAGACTAACACAAACAAATGATATGAATTGTTTATGGAACAAAATGAAATAGACATAGGAATGTATCAGAGAGAACCTACAATTAAAACCCAACTTCTATTAATGATTAAAATAGCGGAATATTGTAGAACACAAAATGGCTAGAATGGTGGTAGCTTATCTCATAAGAGAGAGAGATGTCGGCTATGTTCATTCATAAAATCTAATACAAGAGGTTGAAATGATGGAATTATAACATAAATAAAGAATCCTAAAGGTACAAAACCCTAAAACTAGGAGGTGAATCACCAAAAGGTGTTTTTGAAACTCCAAAAGGCATTTTTGGGTGTTAGTTTCTACACCAAATTTACGGGGGTGAAACTTTCGCATACAATCTCTGTTTGACATGCATAATAGCTCATTGTAAAGATATAAAAGAGGAATAAAATATTGAAGCATGGTCTAGGTTTTTCAAAGGTGAACCTAGGCCCTTGACCCTTCACATAAAACATCATTTAGGACCTCAAAAAGAACCCGAAAGTTTATGACCCAGAAAATCATAACAAAACTGCCAAGATGGAAAAATGTGTTGATTCGGTGGAAGAGTTGGGTGACCATAGATATCCACCTGGATTAATCCTCCCCCCTTAATAAGTAATGGTCCCAATTGCAACTTTTGTTGAATCTAAATCTTGGTGAGCCATTTTCCTTGTCGAAGATGTTATCCCACTTTAACAACCTGGTAGAGTTAGATGTTTTGTTGGCGGGTTCCCTTCATATTGGTGTCCATGTTCTGATCCATTGTATATTTCTCAAGTAAGTTAGGATTGAGTTCTACAATGTATCATGAACCTGTTATTAGACATGTTAGATCCATTCAACAAATTTGGTTTCTTTCTCTGCGTCATTCTGAGCGTGGGAGGACTATGTCGATGAAGATGGAAAGAGAAGTGCTACATCAATGGGAGCCAATGGTCGGAACCCTAAGAACACATGAAAAGGGTTGTGTAAAATATAGTCATGGAGGGATTTTTTATAGCTATGTTAAACATATGGGAGGATCTCATCTCATGTATGTGGATTCTTGGACTTGTAGATGTGCAGGATATGTAAAATCATCTCATTGACCACTTCTAATTTCTCATATGTTTGGGGGTGAAAGGAATTCAATTATGTCAACTTGGTGTCCATCGGAGACCATGGGATGGACCAAAAGGTACTAAGTAACATGTTGTCCCTATCTAAAACAATGGTCCATGGTAGCCCAAAATGAACCCAAACATGCTCAAAGAAGAGCCTAGTAGTGGCCTCAACTGTGATACACTTTTTACATGGTGCAAAAATGGCCATCCTACATGGTTCTCAAGACCTACTAAATGTGCTTCAAATTTCATACCAAGGTCTAACTGAAGATGAGGATGTCATCCAAATATATGACCACAAAAGAGTTTGTGAACAATTACAAGATATCATCCATCATCCTCATGAATGTCATTGGAGGATTAGTCAAGCCAAAAGGCATGACCAACCACTCAAAAAAACATTCTTTAGATTTGAAGGTCGTCTTCCATACATTGGTTTGTTCTATTGAATCCTGGTGGTAGCTTGACTTCATATCAATCTTATTAAAGAACTTGGCACCCTTATGTTGATTAAGAATATTGTCAATACGAGGGATTGAATATCCATTCTTGACAATGATTTTTTCCAAGGTTCTATAATTAATACATAATCCCCATGTGACATCCTTCTTCTACACCAACACAATTGGGATCCCAAAAGGTGATGAACACAGTCGAATGTCACCCTTTCGGATGAGCTCATGAATTTGACACTTTATTTCCTCATTCTCCATAAGGGAGCATCTATATATTGGACCATTTAGTAAGGGAGCATCAGGTATAAATTCAACGAGATGTTTGACCTGACGATGTAGAGGCATCCATATAGGTAAGGTGAAGTTGTCTCTATAATCCTCTACAACCTTGTCCACCTACTTATGTTGTGTAGAGAGGCCCTGTGTTGAAATTGCAGTGGTCGCAATGAGCTTTTCTTCACCTTCTTACCGAACCATGAAGAGGACAAACTCTACAGTCTGAGAGATTACCTTTTGGCACATTTTTGGCAAGTTCAATGAAATTGAAATAGTTGAAACTACCTTTGGTACCCTCTAGGGTTGAGCTCCCAACATGAAAATGACACTATGGGGTCGGGACTCATAAATATTGTGACGTTTCCACATATAGGTTTGTCCTAAAATAACATCACAAACTTTGAGTGGCGAAACATCGCACGATACCTCATCTTTGAAGGGCTTGAAGTCATAGGATAAGTTGTAGTTTTGGATAACGTGAAGGTCTCGTTCCTGGCTCAACCAATTAATGGTTTATGGTTGGGAGTGTGGCGTTGTTGGTAGCTTCAATATATTGATGACATCAGCTACAATTAGGTTCTTTTGTATCTCGTTGTCAACAATGAAATGTAGTGGGTACCCTTCACACACATATGTGAATATAAGAGGTTCCCCCCCTCCTAAAGATCCTCTAACTTGTATGGTTGGATATTTTTGGTTGCGATAGTAGCACAGGGTTCTGCATCACTGATCCTCTTTCCCTTATCCTATTTTGAATTATAGTTTGAGTCAAGGTCTAACACTTTTTCTTTAAGCTCGACGAAAAATTACTTTTTCGAGCGGCATTCATTAGTGTTGTGCAGGGGGATTTACTTTCCAATGTCCTTCCTTGACTTCTCATTACCCTTTTTGTACTGTAGCTTGGACCGGTTGTCTCATAGTTGGATCTCCCAACTCTATCCCTTGTTTTTGAGTTAGGTTTTTCTTTACCACACTTTTTTTTTGGCATATTTTCAAACCCAAACTCTTGCTTATTTCATTGCTTACATTTTTTCTCGATTTTGGAAACATATTGATAAGTGAATCCTTGTGAGGAGATGTCCAAGAAATCCATCTCTACTTGGATGTGGATGTGCCTATGTAGGCCATTGTATTGCTTCAAAACTAGGTATCACTCGAAGTCTTTGATACCCAACTTGGAGCATAAGGTATGGAAGATATTGGTGTACTATGACACCGTCTGCTCTCTCTCTCTCTCTCTCTCTCTCTCTCTCTC